>JAUCBJ010003330.1:0-95258 GCA_032718475.1 Nemertoderma westbladi
AACTGGTAAGTGATACTAAAAACTTATTTTATTTTTTTTTTCTTATCCAACACAGTAAAGACTTTATATTATACTCATATTTTAAATAAACAGAATTGCTAAGTAAAGTAAATGTAAATTATGGGTCCTACGGTAATTTATTGTTTTGTGGTCGTGGTAAGAAAAAGTGAGAATCAACACAGTTTAGTGCCACGAGAACCTTGTAGTACAGCGCCGTCGACGGGCCATATTGGTAATCGGTACTTAATGTTTTTATCTGTAATATTTTAACTTTATAACTTTATCATTTGTATTTGTTAGGCGCTTTTTCCCGTCTTCGACTAACGAAAGATAGTACAATGCTTTGCCATTACGGGAAAGGTGTAGGCTACAGGGGCACGTTATTTTAACCAAAACAATAAACTAAAGTCAATAGTTACAGTTTTATTTTTGGGATTAATCAGCTGTTATTTGGGTTGATTTTCACCTGGAGAGGGATGAATTTTGTTTGCGTCCAGATCCCCAGTTGGGTATTATTTGTTTACTTTCTCTTTCTAGTTGCTATGTAAACTAGAGAGTGATAAAAAATAGAAGAACAAATTATTATATAATAGACGAGCCTCCGTGGTGTAGTGGTTAGCATACCTGAACGTTTATCGGGAGACGCGGGTTCGATCCCCGCTGGTGGCGAATTCATTTTTTCCGCTCCATTTGCTATAGAGTTGGATCATCCTTAGTCCTGTTTAATTACTTAATAATATTATATATATATTATAATTATATTTAGAATGGACACTTACTTAATTGTTAATTTTAATTTATATATTATTTCAGACCGAGAGGAATTTACCCAATGGTTGTCATGGCAACCTTTTTCAGAGAATGAAGCGGAAATCAGGCGCGAAAACCGGTTTAGGTACATTTGTAAGGCGACGTATAAACCCAGTGAAGGTGTATCCGTAACATTGAGTGAAGGAAGTAGACAGTGGAGGGATTGTGCCACCGCGATTAGTTCAACATGTATAGACCCCAGTTAGTAATCATTAGTGTTTATAGAATGCTTAAGTATCAAAATGTCTATATATTTTGTTATATATTTATTTATTCAATTTTGTAATATTAACGAAATCTTGATGGTAATTCGAGGTGTTTGTTATTATATGTAGGAACTGAATCAGATTCCACGCTGTTGAGACCTCTCCACCTTCACCCCTTTTATATTCTCTGCATTTGGCGGTGCTTCACCAACTGCCACCCAGTTCATTAGGCTAGAGTTCCTTTTGCGCAGTCGCATTTGAGATTTTGATATTAATTAATGAAATGATGTAATTTTTGTATAGTAGGCCTAATATTACCACCGACTTCATTGCAACATTTTTCAAAACATATATTGTGTTCTAGATCATTAGCTAATCGACTAACTAGATAATTTTTGTTTTAATTTTTTGATACATGATTTATTATATATTAGGCCCTACATTTTTTTTTAATTTCTAAAAATACTGCATTTTTTTGACTTCTAGAACATTAGTAGATATTTAGGTAAGGTTGAAACGCGTGACACGTGGTTTGGTGAGATATGATATTTTAATGAATTTCCCTTCATTTAAAAAAATATTTAAAAATAGGATCGGCATGCTGCATTGCAGCTGCATTTTTAAGAATGCTGTGCCGGCTTGTCGACAAAATTGCGCCGCCACAACTCCCTATCACCCATGACATTTGGTAGATCATCCGCATCTTTAAGGCCAGTGTCCTTTAAGATGCGTCTCAAGAAAGTCATGGGCTGTCCACCATGCTTATTCACTCCATGAGGCTGCCAAAATACAAGATTATGCACTGGCTGGTCCTCACGGCGAAAGCAATGTCCTGCAAAGCGGAGGCGATTTTGTTTTAACAAAGCAGCTATGTGATGGGGTAAGTCCTTCAATCGCCTCAATAAAGTTTATTTTACCAAAAGTGAATGACATCCTTTTCTACATTATTGACTCCCATACACCGCTACCTGAGTTTTTATTCGATTTAAATATTCCCGTAGCCCATTTTATGATACTGATACCCCTAACAACCCGATCCACCTTTACTCCAAGTGTCCCTCGGGTCGGTCTGTCGGTCTTGGTATCTTTAATAACTGGTCATTATTTCCAAATTCCCGATGCCTCTCTGCTGGTAACCAACTCATTTGTCTCGATATTGTTTTCATATTTTTTACAGCTGAAAATCCAACCACGCTGTGGAGTGACTGGTTGCCATGGAGCTCGTGTAGTTCTACGTGTGGGATGGCCAACAGGTTTCGGTCCCGCCATTGTGTCAAATTCAGTGACCAATCAGGTGATTGCATCGGTGATCACCAGGAAACCAAACAATGTGAACTAGATGGTTGTCAAGGTAATAATAATAAATAAAGTTATTCAGTCATATTACTTAACTCTTAACGGTCTCCCCGAATTAACCGATTCGATAGACGGTTAATTCGGTCAAATTAATAATAATAAATAAATAATATAATAATATATTTCGCCTTTTTGTATTTCAGTTGCCGGTTCCTGGGGATGTTGGTCTGAGTGGAGCAGCTGTTCCGTAGACTGTGGGGACGGCCTAAGAAAACGAACTCGCGTTTGCAGTTTCCCAGCTGGAACACAAGGTGGCGCTGAATGTGACGGCCAATCGGTGGACCAGGAGCAGTGTAAAATCCGGAGTTGTGAAGGTTGGTCATAAATGTGATCGTTGGTTGGAGATTACAAAATAATTATTATGTGGCAAAAAGTTAAGTAGAGTTTTCTTCCGCCGTTTTTTTACGCACAAAGACTGCCGACTTATTTCTAGAGCGGTCGCAGTCCATCCAGAATTTAAGAGATGCGCTCTGGCTAGTCCCTTTTTCGTGCCGAGACGGAAATCCGGCCCATGTGAAGTGACTTTCTGCTCTATATTTCTCTTCGCAGTTTCTATCTATAATCGGCCTGCTGCACATTGAGATGCTATGCCAGCTTATTTTGTCACCAGCATGAATCTACAATGGAGGAGCCCCATGCAGCGTGCATTTAGAATGGAATGCCGGCTTATCAACAAAGACGCACTGCATATGAAAGTATGCTGAACATACGTGAGCGAGAGACTGAATCAAAGGCCTTGAAGAAGTCAACATAGATAACAGCCAGATGCCTGTCTTTCATTTTTGATAACTCTTCAATTATCCTTCTAAGTGCCAAAATGGGCTCCATGGTCCCACGACCTTTACGGAACCCATTCTGATTTCCACGGAGCAGTCTCTCAATGGGATCTCTGTTGCGATTTAATATAATTCTATTGTATAGCTTTGCAGCAATCGAGATCAATGAGTTTCCCCGAAAAGAACCATAGAGTGTTAGGTTGCCCTTCTTGGGAACTGGCACCAACTTATTTGTTTTCATTTCTTGTGGGACTCTTGTCGCTCTGTACAATCTACCGATTCAATATACCAGAATATAATAACAGCCCACAAGGAATCAGCTAAGAGGCATATCCCCCAGAAACCTAAACGAAAACAGTATGTGCCATGGCAAAACTCTGAGGTTACTTGTAAGAGAGAAGATCTTAAGATAGCCTACAAAGTTAAAACCGAACAACCAACAACTGAAAACATTAACAAGGTTGAGAAAGCTAAGGACGATCTTAAATTGGCCTACAACATCAGCCAGGAAAAGTACATACAGGATAAAACTGAAGCAATTACAACTGCTCACATACAGCAACAATCAAGACTTACCTGGCAAACTGTAAATGAGGTATCTGGTCGGGAAAAGTTGTGCAAAGGGGCGCCTCAAAGCCGATAGTCCTGAAGAACGTGTTGGGAAGTGGAAAAATCATTTCAGCAACTTGCTTGGGCAGACACCAAACATCGAGGTCAGCCCTACAAGGAAAATATATGACAAGACACTACCTATAGAAACAGGGGACTTCACACCTGCCGAACTCCAAAGAAGCATTAAAAGCATGTCCAATAATAAAGCGAGTGGATTAGATGAAATCCCAGCGGAGGTATGGAAAACCGGAGTGCTAAACAGACCATTATTGAATGTTTGCAACCGGATGTTAAAAGGGGGAAAGCCACCACCAAATTGGACTAAAGGTCAACTAAAACCTCTCCCCAAGAAAGGAGACCTCGGCATACCAACAAACTATCGTGGGATTTGTCTGCTTGTGGTAGCTGCCAAATATACAATAAAATGATTCTATATAGGATTAGGCCTCACATAGAGAAACTACTGCGTAAGAGCCAAAACGGATTTCGACCAAGTAGATCAACAATAGCTCAGATACTTGCACTACGGGGACTGATTGAAGGAATTAAGTCAAAGAATCTCCCCGCAGTCATGACTTTTGTGGACTTCAAGAAGGCATTCGACTCCATCCATAGAGGTAAAATGCTTGAAATCCTAAGAGCTTATGGAATACCAGAAGTAATTGTTGCTGGCATTGGATTGTTATATTGTGACACAGACACAGAAGCCTCACCAGATGGTGAAACTGAGTTTTTCTCAATCCTGGCTGGCGTGCTGCAAGGTGACACATTAGCACCATTACTATTTGTAATTGTGCTGGATTACGCAATGAGGACGGCCACAAAGGGTGAAGATCTGGGAATCACACTTCAAGAACGCAGAAGTAGTAGATATCCGGCAACTACAGTCACAGGCACCGACTTTGCGGATGACATCGCCCTGCTCTCTAATACGCTAGCAGATGCACAGCTTCTACTAAATAAACTGGAGAGGGCTGCTAAGGAGGTTGGATTGCATATAAATGCTACAAAGACCGAATTCATGACCTTTAATGTTGATGGGAACTTGACAACCATTGATAATAATCAACTAAGGAAGGTCGATGACTTCCAGTACCTTGGATCATGGATAGAGAGTAGCAAAAAGGACATAGAAGTTAGGAAAGCAAAGGCTTGGGTAGCTCTATCAAAAATGGATACCATCTGGAAATCAGATCTCTCCAGGCACCTGGAGACTAAGTTCTTTCGAGCCACAGTGGAAAGTGTATTTTTATACGGGGGTGAGACCTGGACACTAACTAAATCACTTGAACAACGAATTGATGGTTGCTACACAAGACTACTAAGGGCAGCCCTAAACATCAGCTGGAGACAACACATGACAAACGCCGAGCTTTATGGAACAATACCACCTGTATCAACCACCCTCCGTGAACGCAGATTAAGATTCAGTGGGCACTGCTGGCGAAGTAAAGACGAGGTCATACCAGATCTACATCTCTGGCAACCAACTCATGGAAAGCGTAGTCGTGGACGACCGGCCATAACATATATAGATCAACTTGAAAGGGATACTGAACTTGGGAGAAACGAAATTGCGACAACTATGGAGAATCGGGAAGCCTGGAAGGATCTCATTTCCACTGTCCGAGTTCGCTCGACGTAGTAGTAGTACATGTCTGGTAAAGGAATGGACGAAAGTGTAGTAAGGAAAGGTAACCAGAGGATACGTTTTTTATATCGTCATGCTAATGTACTTGACTCGGGACGATATAAAGTACACCATAAGGAAGGCTTATATTATTATAAAATCTCGCGTAGAGCTCAACTATATATCGGACCACCAATCCTGTGAACTGATGATCTATGTAATGTGTTTTCCTATATTTTCTTTGTCTTTCAGATGAAATGCAGTGGAGTTCCTGGTCGCCTTGGAGTAACTGCGTCTCTAAGCCAATCACAATGCGGGGCCGATCTTGCAAAGCAGAGCTTATTGGTAGCGGCGATTGCTATGGTAACAATAATGAATGGAAAGATTGTAAGTCCCAAGGTCAGTTGATTGATTACACGTGGCACTATCGCCGCCATAAATATTGGAGAGGCTCCAGATGTGTATTTAGTGGGATTGAAAATTAATTTAATGCAATTTAAATCATTAAAGGAAAGGTTCAGGTTACAGTGGCAGTGTTTTCTAACCAAAACAATAAACGAGACTTTATTTCTCTTGCGGTTAATTTGCGTCACTGTCTGAAATTGAGGCTACAAATAATCTCTTTCTGACCAATTCACCCTCAAGCATCAGTTAATTTATAGAATTTCAAGAGTTTATTTAGAAACAATGTTGTAAAATTTTCATTAATTCTACTTCTTAGTCTTTAACTGCGGCTTCTTTATTTTAGGTATTGCTGAACAATCGTCTAGAGACAATACCGGAATGGGTATTTATTCATTCGCCTATGTAATTGCTGCAGCTTTAGGGGGGATTCTCTTGAGTTGCCTCGTAACAACGATGTTCTTCGTTTGTTATATGAGGCATAGAGAACGGCGGGGTAATGAGAGTACCTCGTCTTCTAACAAAACTCGATCGCCAAGGTCACCATTCTATGCTTCCATGTAAGTAAATCCTATGTTAGTAACCCTTTAGAGCCTGCTACCTCAAAAGGTTTCAGTCTCTAGAGGAGTGGCGGCCTGAAAGAGTCCATCCAAAGATCGTCTTTTCCCATTATATAATTATTATTAGGATTTAACCTAGCCTGTGGCCCATAGAAACAGTCCAGACAAAATCAAAACACTATAATGAAATTAATTAGTTAATTATGTAAGTAGCACAGCTCAAAATATTAATTGTATTTAAGAAATAAACAAAAAAAAACCCTAAAATACTAAATTATGTATTTAGACATTTCCTGAACACATGACCATAATATAAAAAAAGATACTACTGTACATGGCGCCAGAAGAAATACGAAGGGGAAAGTCGGTTGGGCGGACAGCTGCGGGGTCAGGGTCCGCAAGATCTATTGTAAGCCAATCGATGGCGTTAAGATGCTGTGGCCCCAGGGGAAACAGGTAGTGTCGTGCACACGTGACCTCTATGGACACGAGATTGGATTAATGTCAACTTATACTCGTTGAGATCAAAAGATTGTCGGTAATCTGTGTTCATTTATTGCAGTCTATGAGATTGTATTGTTTGTTACCTTTTTAGCTCCAGTGCAATCCCATCGTACTACGGCTCTCGCTCCGAGGACACTCCCCCCTCCCCCTACACCGCGGACAACATCGACCCTTTCGGGTTCTACAGTCTGGATCGCGCCCATTCGCGAACAAAGGACAGAGAGATCGCCGCGGTGAGACGGGACATTCAAAAACTAACCGAGCAGGACACAGTTGTAGCCGAGGAGGAAGGCGAGGTGTTCTACTTCCCTCCGGCAGACGGAGGAGTCAGATGAACTGACCAATCACGAGGAATAATTATTTAAATTTATCGACCTGCCCCGGAAAGCTAAATATTTATGTCAGTTATCAGAGGAATGGATCAACAAACGCCAATAACGAGAACAAATCACGTCAACAAACCAACAATCATTCGATACACGAATAATCTAAACTCAATAAACTGACTATTGTAACTGTTTAATAATCGTATGATACAGTAGCTTTTTGGTGCGTTTTAAAGTTGTTAATGTGCTTACATATTCATTTTTAATGAACGATTTGTTGGATATTTTTATATTCTATATATTTATTCAGATTCAGATATTCGAGGAATTATGAAAGATTGATGATGGAGGGTGGGGGGGGGGGGGGGTGGTGTAGGCGAATAAATTATATAATTTAATAATAATAATATGTGAATTGTTGTGGGGTGAGTGGCGGTGAATTAAGTATATTATAATGTAATATGTGAATAGGATAAAGCCCTCCATAGCGAAAAATATCAACCGGCCCTATTGGGGCTCAAACATAGGTGTCAAACTTCCGGTTATCTTCAGCTGAGTGTGTGTACTGAACTATACCAGATCGGATGGAGATTTCGCTATGGAGTGGGATATCATATTTAGGTCAACTAATCACTCAAAGGAAAGTACAACGTTATTCCCGTGCTCTGCCAGAAATGGAAACCAGGCCTCAAAAAATAATAACTATTTACACAGTGTTGTAGGAACCACTGTAACCCCGTATGCCTGGCCCAGGCTGTTAATTAATAATAATAATACATGAATTGTTGTGGGGTGAGTGACGGTTAATTGAGTATATAATGTAATAGGTACAGTAATAATAATGTAATATTATTAATCAACAGCCTGGGCCAGGCATACGGGGTTACAGTGGTTTCTACAACACTGTATAATAGTTATTCTTTGAGGCCTGGTTGCCATTTCTGGCAGAGCACGGGAATAACGTTGTTCTTTCCTTTGAGTGATTAGTTGGCCTAAATATGATCTCCCACTCCATAGCGAAATATTCATCCGGTCTGGTAGCTCAGTACAGTCTCCCGGCTGATGATAACCAGAAGTTTGAAACCTAGGAACCAGGTTCGAGCCCCAATAGGGTCGGTTGATATTTTTCGCTATGGAGAGCATTATCATATTGTCCAATTACATTATAATATAATTATATATCTCTATTTGATCTGGGGTTTGAGTAGCACCTGTACGGAACCGTATTATGTAGGTCCAGACGAACTTCTCCGACAGTATGGCGGTTAAGCATCATTTTCGTTAGCAAAAGTTTTATAAAAATTCCCAATAGTTATATAAAAATTCATAAAATTGATATAAAAATTCATAAAAGTTATATAAAATTCATAAAATTTATATAAAAATTCATAAAAGCTGTATAGAATGTCAAGAAAATATTCTAGAACACATAATAATAGGATAGGATAACATATGTATACTTCTACAAATATACTTTAAAACTTTTATATAGTTTTTCGAAATTTTTATATAACTTTTGGGAATTTTTATACAACTTTTGCTAACGAAAATGGAGCTTTAATTAATTATTGATTACCTGGGGAGTAGACACTAGTAGCGTAACATAACTAAACCATTATTTGATATATAAAATGAACACGTTTAAAAATAGAATAAATGTTGGAGCGCAAAAGCTGACTTAAAAAGTATCACCCTATTGAGTACAAACAAAGTATCAGCATCAGCAGTTCTGGAATATTTGAACAGCTGACGGAATGAATTAAGGAGATATTTAGAACTAGCAAACGTACGGTACTTCACATATTTTATCTTTATTATTGATATATCATTTGATATTATTGATGAACTACTACAATCGGCATGCTGCATTTCAGCTGCATTATATATATATTATATAAATATTAAGAATGATGTGCCGGCTTGTCGACAAAATTGCGCCGCCACAACTCCCTACCACCCATGACAATTGCTAGATCATCCGCATCTTCAAGGTCAGTTTGTACGGTGGCTCATTGCGGCCAGTTTGTACGGTGGCTCATTGCGGCCAGTTTGTACGGTGGCTCATTGCGGTGGCTCATTGCGGCCAGTTTGTACGGTGGCTCATTGCGGCCAGGTTCTACGGTGGCTTATTGCGGCCAGTTTGTACGGTGGCTCATTGCGGCCAGTTTGTACGGTGGCTCATTGCGGCCAGTTTGTACGGTGGCTCATTGCGGCCAGTTTGTACGGTGGCTCATTGCGGCCAGTTTGTACGGTGGCTCATAGCGGCCAGTTTCTACGGTGGCTCATTGCGGTGGCTCATTGTGGCCAGTTTGTACGGTGGCTCATTGCGGCCAGTTTGTACGGTGGCTCATAGCGGCCAGTTTGTACGGTGGCTCATTGCGGTGGCTCATTGTGGCCAGTTTGTACGGTGGCTCATTGCGGCCAGTTTGTACGGTGGCTCATTGTGGCCAGTTTGTACGGTGGCTCATTGTGGCCTGTTTGTACGGTGGCTCATTGCGGCCAGTTTGACGGTGGCTCATTGCGGTGGCTCATTGCGGTCAGTTTGTACGGTGGCTCATTGCGGCCAGTTTGTACGGTGGCTCATAGCGGCCAGTTTGTACGGTGGCTCATTGCGGCCAGTTTGTACGGTGGCTCATAGCGACCAGTTTGAACGGTGGCTCATTGCGGTGGCTCATTACGGTGGCTCATTATGGTGGCTCATTACGGTGGCTCATTGTTGTGGCTCATTGCGGTGGCTCATTACCGTGGCTCATTGCGGCCACTTTGAAACTTGTTGCTGGGCTCCTCACACACAGAAACTTGTTGCAGTAACATGTTGCTGGACTCCTCAAACACAGAAACAAGTTGCAAAAACAAGGTGCTACGTCTGAGGGTGCCTAAAACGTTAATTAAGCGCCAGCTTCAGACTACAAAGGTATCACTTTAATTAGATACCTATTTACACTTCACAGCACTTTAACACAAGACCATCATAAAGTGCATTAAGCTAACCAACACTGCACTAAGCCTATCTAAAGTCCAATTTAAAATCCGGATGCCATCTCTTCGGCTCTATCAAGTTTAGAGTATTTACGTAATACGTAAATCATATACAGTAGTAAAGCAACAATAGATTTACGAGGAAATAATTAGATTATTATTAAATAAACTTCCACGGGGGGTACCACCTTCTACCTCACATCCCACTGAGGCTACAGCCAATAATAGCAGTATTCTTTTGGTCAAACGGAAGCAAATGGGAAATTGCTGGCAATGGTAATGGCAATGATAATGTTCTATTATAGTCCAGCTCAATTTTCTATAATTCGTATAATGTGTTCAGGTTTTCCTGTCAATAAGGGGGGGGGGGGGGGGGGGGGGGGCGGTCAATCCCCCACCCACTGGCCCTGCCTACGCCACTACTGCACAGATGAATTTCGTGTCTATCTGTAGAGATCTTCAATAGTATCTGTATGTTGTTGTTGGCGGTGTCATGGAAACCTTTCGTATTCTGCCTTTTGTATGGCTGATCCCATGGTTACTGTCAGCTGACGTATGTTTTCTGCAATATAGTTGGTAACAGTGCTGATCTGCATGTGTACCGGTACCTTCTTGTACGAGTAAGAGGTATTATGCCAGCGGAATTTAGTTTCATAACAAGCCCTAGGCTTTTGCTTTACATTAGGCAATGCCTCATTGTAGGCCTATAATCAGATCAGACAGCTATATTTATTTGTATTCTACAGGCTGACAGGTGCAGATTTTTTTTATTTAATTATTATATAGCCTAGTCTCGGTCTCAGTCTCCAGTCTGTGACTCAATTAAATTACAACAATATTTTAATAGTACCGTACACGTAGGCCTACGTAGGAGAACTGAATAAAGCAGGGTTTTCGCTGAGTATAAATACATCTCAATATTTGCTATAACAATATTTTGATTTCCCGAATATATGGGATTATATACTACCTCTATGTGATCGAGGAATAGTTTACCTTCCAACAAGATAACTTGATAACCGTACAATGTCTGCCGGTGCGTACACGCGAAAGTCAAGTGAGACAAGGTAAGATTTACAATATTTATATCAGCATAGACTTTACGATAGGTACTCCAGGCCCAGGAGCAGGCTTCCACAAAATTTGAAACCTTCCGGAAACCACAACTTAAAAACTTAAAAACAATTTTTTATATGGCCACTTACATTTTTTTTTACATATTAATTAAATAATCAATCAATTTCTATACAGCTAATAATATTAAACCATTTCAATTCGCCTTATCCCGCTCTAACAAATCTGAACTGCGATGGCATTTGAATGCTAGTTTATCGAATCAACTTTTTTGTGTATAACATTAGGGTTTTCTTTATCCATAAGGATGAAACTGGCCCCTGTGGACATGAGGGACAGTCTGGACACCTATAGGTCTAGCATCACTGCCGTTTCCGACAATTACGACTACAAATACGTCAGCGAAAACTCAGACGCGGAAATCGATACCGCCAGGGCAGACCTTGACGACGGTCGCTATGAGGACATTGACCATCTGTCGGATGAAGCCTTTAATTCCAGAGGGGCTTCGCGTCATAATGATAGCGATGGTAGCAATAATGAATCGTTTGAAGTGAATGAAACTATTACAGATAAAGTTAATGATAATATTATGGACAACAATATTCACAGTGAAACATCGCAGGAAATTGATGCTAAAAAATACGATTTTGATGAGGATAACATTGTGGAGGAAGTTGTTGATAATATTAATGTTGTCGATTCACTTGAGTTGGCTTCTGATGTTGACGATGACAGTGATTCTTCAATAGAATTCGCCCACAAAGTCTATCCTAAAAGTCCTCTTGTCAGTCGTGGAGCTTCAGAGGTAATATCGGAGTAACATGTAGTTAGTTACCCTTTGTTTATCCGCAGCAAAAACTACGAGTTACCTGAGTGCATGTTAAGCTCTCAAAAATTGTTAAAAATATATTTAATTTGCCGTACTTAACACCCACACACACTTATATATATAACTGAATGAACCTATGACACTCAAAACCAGTTATTTTCGTAACATTTCTGCAAATATCGAATCATTTTTTTAAATTTTGTAAAATTTAATTATTATTTTGATTATTTAAAAAATGAGCGTTAGAAACATTTGTTAACATTAAAACTAGTGAGTTCAATTTTTTCTCTCTTGGCACCTATAGTAAATAGAATTCCATGAGATTTATATTTATTGTCTTTTGAGGAATACTTTAGAAACAAATTCATCATATTAATGATAATAATTACAACTCATAGCAACCAACAACATTATACCTTGCAGATCTTCGGTGACGATATTGACGATGAAATAGAGAGTTTAGAGAAACAGCGAGAGAAATTACGGAGGAAAATTCTCCGCGATTCCAATTTGAAGCGAGAAAAAACGTTGGAGGATAAACGGAAGATGGAGGAAGCGGCGATGGAAGAGCGGCGAAAGAGGAGAGTTTACGAGGAGGTTGTAGGGAGGGAGGAACGGAGGAGGCAGGGAAGAGGAGTGAAGTTTAATAGATCGCCGGAAGTGATCGAACGTTCGTCGCCAACGGAAGTGGAACTCTCACCGGAAATGACGTCAGCCAGGAATATAATTTCTCAGGAAGTGACGTCATACTTGAACCGATTTTCACCGGTTGTGACGTCACTTGCTAATCCTCTTTCTCCGGATGTGATGTCACGCGCTACTCCCCCTTCACCGGAAGTGACGTCATACTTTGAGGATTCTTCCGGTTCTCCTGAGTCTGAGGAACGGGGGCAGGGGAGGATTCATTTCCATGGTGACGTGACCCACACGCACGCAGACTTGTCGCCCCACCCCTATTTCCGTCCCCCTCCACCGGAGCCCCCACAACCGCCCCCTGGTCCGCCCCCCGAGGTGTCTGTGAACTTGGTGTCTCGACCGCCCCCCCAACCCGGCCCCGAGCCTGTTGACTACGTAGCAGCCAATAGGAGGCGGCCGCAACCCCCAAAGGCGACCTACGGAGGAATCTATACGAAGAGACAAGAGTTAGGCAATAGGAGCACACGAGATAGGTATCGTTTATATAGTAGGTTATATGAGTAAAATATATGTTGTATAATAACAAAGCAACTTTTGACCTAAAAGTGAAAACCCAGGTATTCTTCCTTCACATGGGCAAAGATAGGTTCTATATGATATTGGGTGTATTAAATTTAATACAAATTATTTTTAGAATTACTCGCTGAATTTAACCACACCCACATCGCCCCACTATTAAATTCATCGCTCATTCAATAAATCTTTTTCCTCAAACGAACAAATGGAATATATCAGAGTACCGGTATAACATTCGCAACCCGGTGTAACAGGATGAGATAACTCCTCGCCAAATATGACTCCCCAGTTTTCTCCCTAGATTTCTTAATTAACGGAAAGGAGCAGGTTACAGTGGCGGGCTTTTCTAACCAAAACAATAAACGATATCTCAATAACATAGGTTACTGATTTATTTTTGCAATATACGAAAATATCACAGGTACGGATATGAATTATAACTCAAATAGGGGAGTCATCTCAGCCTAAGGGAAGACATCTCAGCCTAAGGGAAGACATCTCAGCCTAAGGGAAGACATCTCAGCCTAAGGGGAGTCATCTCAGCCTAAGGGAAGACATCTCAGCCTAAGGGAAGACATCTCAGCCTAAGGGAAGACATCTCAGCCTAAGGAAAGACATCTCAGCCTAAGGGGAGTCATCTCAGCCTAAGGGAAGACATCTCAGCCTAAGGGAAGACATCTCAGCCTAAAGGAAGACATCTCAGCCTAAGGGAAGACATCTCAGCCTAAGGGAAGACATCTCAGCCTTTGGGAAGACATCTCAGCCTAAGGGAAGACATCTCAGCCTAAGGGAAGACATCTCAGCCTAAGGGAAGACATCTCAGCCTAAGGGGAGTCATCTCAGCCTAAGGGGAGTGTTCTCAGCCTAGGCTGAGATAACTGGGGAGTGTTCTCAGCCTAGGCTGATATAACTGGGGAATGTTTTCAGTCTAGGCTGAGACGACTGAGGAGTCATTTCAAGAGGGAGTTATCTCATCCTTGTACACCGGCACTATAGATGAATTACTCTTTTGTAGTTAATATTATTATGATGATGGATGTTTTATGTCTAGGTGGGAGTTTTATTTAATGTTAATTTGATTAAGGAATTTAGGAAACGAAAATAGCGAAGCTAGTAACCAGATAACAACCATATTTACAATGAAATTGTACTATTGGATACACTAATTGTTATATAAATCATGATTGATTGTCAAAATCATAATATCCAATGGATTTAAAAATATATACAGTAGTTTGTATTTTCCGTCGGTTGTTGCCAGAATACGCTCTCTATAATTTATTAAAATAAAGTTTTCTTCGGCCGTTAGGCCAGGTATTATATTACGCTCAAAGTCGGACAAATTTTTCTAGTGCGGTCCCCACAGAACTTTACTCCCTAGAGGGAACTCTAGTACTCATTTAACTACCACTTAGCGCCCTTGCTAGTCCCTTTAAGCATTCGTGTCGAAACGAAAATTGCCCTGGCCCCGTGTGGGGATTGAACCCACGACCTCCGTGAGATGTGAAGTGAATTCAAGGCAACCACCTTATCAAGGCGGGTCTAATTAGTTAACATTACAATAGGTCTACGCTACGCTACGGTTAACAGTTAACATTGTTCCAAAATTTCGTTTTCATATTGCTTAGATTAATGCATTCTATTAATCATATCTGACCTAAAATAATCCAAAATACTGAAAAATGAAACCTTATGGTAATATATTTCAATTCCGAGAGAGTTTTTATTGTTTTTATTAGTGCGAGCCAAGACACAATAACTTATATTATATATATCAACTAACTTAATAGTCTATATAGTTTATTTTCTTTTCAGACGCGTTGTCGCTATCACCCAAGAAGCTAATGTCAAACCGGTAGGGGTTGTTGGCGTGGAGGGTGCATGGGAGGCTGGAATGGCACGTCTATCGAAGGGAAAAAAACGGGAGAAAAGGGGAAAACCTGGACCTCCGGGAAACCGGAAGGAAAAGGTGGTCCCCGTGGCGAAAAATTCGGGGGAAACCAAAACCGATGTGGGAGGAATAACTGTTAGCACCCGGGAAACTCGAGTGGATAACCATGACAACACTCGGGTGAAAGTCGATATTAACCTGAATGTGCAGCCCAGTCAGCTGGCCCAGTTAGTAGCGGCGGGTCCGAGTGAGGTAAAACAACCGTTACAGTCCCCCAACCCGGCCCAATTTGTACCCCCTAACCCTTACTACCCCTTGGGACTACCCATGCCACCTGGTTACCCTGTATTCCCCTCTGAATTCTCTCAATTCCAAGGAGCCAAAGGATTCCCCCCTAGTTACTACGGCCACGGGGTTTTTGCTCCGGAACTTCCCTTTCCCGGTGCCGGTGTGGTTCCGATCAACCCCGCGACCTACCAACCCGCCTATTTTTGGGGGTTTCCAGGGTTACCTTCGAAACACCCTGACCTTCGGACTCCGGCCGGAGTCGATGTATTGGAGTTAGACGAATCCGGGAGCCGAACTATCTCGGAGTCGGTCTCCCGCGGAACTGCCACCAATCCTTACTCAGTTATTCCCCCAATCGGTTCCATGCAGCAATCCGACTCCGCCGGATTCACCGCAGAGCAGTACGATTCGACCAACTCCGCCAAGCAGTACGATTTGACCAACTCCGCCGAACAGTACGATTCGACTAGCTATGCGGAACAGTACGAGCGATCCAGGATTCCGCACAAACACAAGACCCCGGACTATAAACCCTATTCCCTCCGTGATTACCGCGCCCTGAAGCTGCAGCTGCAGAATGAGACGATAAACTCGGGGTTGGGTCCCGAGCCAGCGGACCCTAAAGTTCTCGCAAGGCAACGCGATAAACAACTCTACGGGGAGAACCTCCGTCGACGAAATAAACCCAAAGTAAACAAATCGAAAACTCGATTTGACGATGAAAAGCGCCACAACTCTAAACGGGACACCGCGCTGAGTTACTCGAAGACTGTGCCAAAACCGAGTTCGAGTCATTCCGTCATAGGATCGAAGCCGGCGTCGACCGTCGGTAGTCGGAAGATCCGAAGGTCGGAGATGGACGACGTGGATCAACTGGCGGACCGGCACTACCGGGAGAAGGAGAAAGTCGAGGAGATTCGTCGGCGGTTGAGTCTGGTTGATACTGTGGGAGATGGGGGAAGGGAGGAAGGTGTAGCGGGAGAGTGGGGTGGTGGGACTGGGGATAAGGGGGGAAGTGGGACTGGTCTCCGAACCAAGGATGAAAGTGGGACTAGTGTAGTGAACAAAGGGGGTAGTAGGACTCGATTGGGGGACAAAGATGGAAATGGGACTGGAGTAGTGGACAAAGATAGAAGTGGGTCTGGAGTTGGTGACAAGGGGGGGAATGGGACTGGTGAGGGTGACAAGGGGGGAAATGGGACTGGAGTAGGGGACAAAGATGGAAGAGGTACTGGAGTAGGTGACAAGGGGGGGAGTGGGACTCGTGTCCGAACCAAGGATGAAAGTGGGACTAGTGTAGTGAACAAGGGGGGAAGTAGGACTGGATTAGGGGACAAAGATGGAAGTGGGAATGAAGTAGGTGACAAGGGGGGAAATGGAACTGGAGTAGGGGACAAAGGGGGAAATGGGACTGGAGTAGGGGACAAAGGGGGAAGTGGGACAGGTGAGGGTGACAAGGGGGGAAGTGGGACTGGAGTAGGTGACAAGGGGGAAAATGAGACTGGAGTAGGTAACAAGGGGGGAAATGGGACTGGAGTAGGGGACAAAGGGGGAAGTGGGACAGGTGAGGGTGACAAGGGGGGAAGTGGGACTGGAGTAGGTGACAAGGGGGGAAATGAGACTGGAGTAGGTAACAAGGGGGGAAATGGGACTGGAGTAGGGGACAACGGGGGGAGTGGGACAGGTGAGGGTGACAAGGGGGGAAGTGGGACTGGAGTAGGTGACAAGGGGGGAAATGGGACTGGAGTAGGTGACAAGGGGGGAAATGGGACTGGAGTAGGGGACAAAGGGGGGAGTGGGACAGGTGAGGGTGACAGGGGGGGGATTGGGACTGGAGTAGGTGACAAGGGGGAAATGAGACTGGAGTAGGGGACAAAGGGGGAAATGGGACTGGAGTAGGGGACAAAGATGGAAGTCGAACTGGAGTAGGGGACAAAGGGGGAAGTGGGACAGGTGAGGGTGACAAGGGGGGAAGTGGGACTGGAGTAGGTGACAAGGGGGGAAATGGGACTGGAGTAGGTGACAAGGGGGGAAATGGGACTGGAGTAGGGGACAAAGGGGGAAGTGGGACAGGTGAGGGTGACAGGGGGGGAAGTGGGACTGGAGTAGGTGACAAGGGGGAAATGAGACTGGAGTAGGGGACAAAGGGGGAAGTGGAACAGGTGAGGGTGGCAGGGGGGGAAGTGGGACTGGAGTAGGTGACAAAGGGGGAAATGGGACTGGAGTAGGGGACAAAGGGGGAAGTGGGACAGGTGAGGGTGACAAGGGGGGAAGTGGAACTGGAGTAGGGGACAAGGGGGAAATGAGACTGGAGTAGGTGACAAAGGGGGAAATGGGACTGGAGTAGGGGACAATGGGGTGGAGTGGGACTGGTATAGGTGACAAGGGGGGAGGCGAGTCTGGAGTAGGTGACAAAGGGGGAAGTGGGACTGGATTAGGGAACAAGGGCGGAAGTGGCACTGGAGTAGGTGACAAGGGGGGAAATGGGACTAGAGTAGGGGACAAAGATGGAAGTGGAACTGGAGTAGGGGACAAAGATGGAAGTGGGCCTGGAGTAGGTGACAAGGGGGGAAATGGGACTGGAGTAGGTGACAAAGATGGAAGTGGGACTGGTGTCTGCACCAAGGATGAAAGTGGGACTAGTGTAGTGAACAAGGGGGGAAGTAGGACTGGATTAGGGGGCAAAGATGGAAGTGGGACTGGAGTAGTGGACAAAGATGGAAGTGGGCCTGGAGTAGGTGACAAAGATGGAAGTGGGACTGGTGTCTGCACCAAGGATGAAAGTGGGACTAGTGTAGTGAACAAGGGGGGAAGTGGGACTGGAGTAGTGGACAAAGATGGAAGTGGGCCTGGAGTAGGGGACAAAGATGGAAGTGGGGCTGGAGTGGGTGACAAGGGGGGAATGGGACTGGTGAGGGTGACAAGGGGGGAAATGGGACTGGAGTAGGGGACAAAGATGGAAGTGGAACTGGAGTAGGGGACAAAGGGGGAAGTGGGACAGGTGAGGGTGACAAGGGGGGGAGTGGGACTGGAGTAGGTGACAAGGGGGAAATGAGACTGGAGTAGGTGACAAAGGGGGAAATGGGACTGGAGTAGGGGACAATGGGGTGGAGTGGGACTGGTATAGGTGACAAGGGGGGAGGCGAGTCTGGAGTAGGTGACAAAGAGGGAAGTGGGACTGGATTAGGGAACAAGGGCGGAAGTGGCACTGGAGTAGGTGACAAGGGGGGAAATGGGACTAGAGTAGGGGACAAAGATGGAAGTGGAACTGAAGTAGGGGACAAAGATGGAAGTGGGCCTGGAGTAGGTGACAAGGGGGGAAATGGGACTGGAGTAGGTGACAAAGATGGAAGTGGGACTGGTGTCTGCACCAAGGATGAAAGTGGGACTAGTGTAGTGAACAAGGGGGGAAGTAGGACTGGATTAGGGGGCAAAGATGGAAGTGGGACTGGAGTAGTGGACAAAGATGGAAGTGGGCCTGGAGTAGGTGACAAAGATGGAAGTGGGACTGGTGTCTGCACCAAGGATGAAAGTGGGACTAGTGTAGTGAACAAGGGGGGAAGTGGGACTGGAGTAGTGGACAAAGATGGAAGTGGGCCTGGAGTAGGGGACAAAGATGGAAGTGGGACTGGAGTAGTGGACAAAGATGGAAGTGGGCCTGGAGTAGGTGACAAAGATGGAAGTGGGACTGGTGTCTGCACCAAGGATGAAAGTGGGACTAGTGTAGTGAACAAGGGGGGAAGTGGGACTGGAGTAGTGGACAAAGATGGAAGTGGGCCTGGAGTAGGGGACAAAGATGGAAGTGGGACTGGTGTCTGAACCAAGGATGAAAGTGGGACTAGTGTAGTGAACAAGGGGAGGAAGTAGGACTGGATTAGGGGACAAAGATGGAAGTGGGACTGGAGTAGTGGACAAAGATGGAAGTGGGCCTGGAGTAGGTGACAAAGATGGAAGTGGGACTGGTGTCTGCACCAAGGATGAAAGTGGGACTAGTGTAGTGAACAAGGGGGGAAGTGGGACTGGAGTAGTGGACAAAGATGGAAGTGGGACTGGAGTAGTGGACAAAGATGGAAGTGGGACTGGAGTAGTGGACAAAGATGGAAGTGGGCCTGGAGTAGGTGACAAAGATGGAAGTGGGACTGGTGTCTGCACCAAGGATGAAAGTGGGACTAGTGTAGTGAACAAGGGGAGGAAGTAGGACTGGATTAGGGGACAAAGATGGAAGTGGGACTGGAGTAGTGGACAAAGATGGAAGTGGGACTGGAGTAGTGGACAAAGATGGAAGTGGGCCTGGAGTAGGTGACAAAGATGGAAGTGGGACTGGTGTCTGCACCAAGGATGAAAGTGGGACTAGTGTAGTGAACAAGGGGGGAAGTAGGACTGGATTAGGGGACAAAGATGGAAGTGGGACTGGAGTAGTGGACAAAGATGGAAGTGGGACTGGAGTAGTGGACAAAGATGGAAGTGGGCCTGGAGTAGGTGACAAAGATGGAAGTGGGACTGGTGTCTGCACCAAGGATGAAAGTGGGACTAGTGTAGTGAACAAGGGGGGAAGTAGGACTGGATTAGGGGACAAAGATGGAAGTGGGACTGGAGTTGGTGACAAGTGGGTTAAGTGGGAATTGATTAGAGGGCATGGGGGATGTGGGACTGGTCATACCAAAGTTTTGGTAATGGAAAGTGGCGTGGAGTAAAAAATTTAAACAAAATTAATATAATTCCTAATTCTTATTGATGCTAATACATATTACATCGTACTTTTTTTACGGTAATCATGTATATTTAAATATTATTCTTTATAATTTTATAATCTGACATAATCATTTAGATACGAGTCTCTGTCTATCTGTTTTTTGGATGATAATAAAACATTTTGTCATAAATAATCAATTGTCGTAATCTTCCATCTGATAACAAGACTTGAATTATCGTTATTTATATTTTACTGTTTGATACCTTTCTTATAGTGCGGCATGAACTTTTATTTATTTTTTTGTGCCTGGTTTTATTTCGTAATCTCTTTTACAGTCTGTGATTCTCATATATTATTATTATAGGTTATTTTCTACATTATTAAATAATTATATAATACAACATAAAAATCGTAATTGTTCAGTTTTTTGTTTCGCGTGGTGGAATTAATCAGGTGTTAATTAGTAGGCCTATGTGGAAACTAAACATATATTCGTTGGGTCAAAATATATTGATGGCGGGGGGGTCTTCAGGGAAATATAGATAAAAAAAAGCTGCTGATTACTCGCAAAAGTTAGCAGCGACTATTTAATGGATAAATGGAGACTCCAGATAATAGATATATTATTATACTATTTAAAATTATATTATCTAGTCTAGATTATGAGTCATCTATTTGTTTCAGTGGTTACTAAGTAACATACGCAACTCTTTTTTCGATAACATTCCGTTTTTATCGATATCCACCACAGATAGAATCTTATTAGTATAAGTCTTCAACGTTTCCATATCAAGATCGTTATCACCATCCTTATTCAATAGATCTCTAATAAAGGCCTCTACCTCATCTCTGTTTAGCTCGCCCGTTTCGCTTTGATCGTAATGCTGGAATATACCATCGAAAACATCTTTCTTAATATCATCGAATGGCTTCATAAAGTTTTCTTCCACTGGTAATAAATGAGCCATTGTCGCCAAGGTAACACGCCCTTTTGAGTCACTAAAATGCTCTTTGATAGATTCCTCATATTTACTAACTTTCTCCATATCTTCTTGTTCTTTCTCAACGAGGTCTACAACTAGTTTATGCAGTTCGCTACCCTCTATGTAACCATTCGAATCCGTGTCGTAATATTTCCAGCACTTTATTAAATCCGCACTGGTTAACTGTACTTTACCACGAAATTGTATCAAGAAATTTTCTTTCTTATCTAAACTTTCAAGGAATGACATCGTTCATTTGAATCAGTTACTAATTATTAGCAGGAATATATTCAATTTACTTGAAAATATATATTATTCAGAAAATAGGCATATAGCAGCTAACAAACTGACAATCTTTATTACAAATTATTTTATATAATGCATGGTTACAATATAATCACTACTGTACTCTAGTCTGTCAATATTGATGCCAACATGTGGGATTGACTACTTAACTAGGGACAGGGTAATAAAATGTTTGGAATATATTCTTTCTGTATAATATTATGTATAGCTACATCTGCACTAGGGCAGCATTAGACACAGAGTCGATCACTATCTATATTCGCTCACGGTTATGCTATTATTTGCCAAGAATTCGAATCTCCAATTTCGGAAAAGTGCCAGCTGCTGTAATTAGATAGGCATAGATTCTGTAATCCATTAAGAATTTATCGAAATTATAACGAAAATGTCTTTAGACTGGGAAGTTTTTGTCTAAAGCTGAGGCCGGCAAAAACATGATGGAAGTATGTTTGTATGTATGTATGAAGTTTCAAACCACTTGCTTGTATTGGAAAGTTGTAAACGCGACTATTTATCAATTAGCATCTAGTTGTTGAATAAAAAAGTTGGGTGCGATTCGATGTGCGATATTCGAAATATTAGCATATTATCAACATTATGGAACGCTAAATTAAATACCACCACTACACTTTGACAGCTGAACAACATTTTACTAATTATTATTGTCAATTGGAGTTACGTATATTAATTATATCGTTAATTATTGTTCTATCTCTATTCATTCAATTAGAGTAATACCAAGCAGTACATCATTAATATATCGTATCTATAGGGAGTATTGTAATGTAAAGGCTTGTTTTGTATATCTGGGACGTTTACAACAGCTGTCGATTAAACTAACAAAACCATAAAACTGAACCAGGGACCAACAGCTGTTGAGTAGACTCAATCACTCAATGGACGGTTTCATAAGCTTTCATAGGAGGTTTCTATTTTATATTGGTTGCTTCCGATATTTATTATTAGGCTAACTGTGAATATGTTATGTAGAAATTATTTGTGTTCTATATTTTATTTATCTAATACTACAGTACAAGACCCCTTCGCAAAGTAAACCGCTCTTTAGGAGTGTTTCCCAGGTTGCGGATATTTCACACATCGCACTAATTATTGTGATTTGTCTGTTTATACGAGTGTGTGTTACATTAGACGTGGGGCAGTTTGTTTGGTTGATGCAAGTCATTCTTAGTTTGCATCTTCCAATCAGTTTCTTGGAGTCTGTGTTAGACAGGTTCGTTTAAAGTCATCTTGGTGGCGCTCTAGTATCTGTTAACCGATAATATTGTTTCAGAACATCTACATTGACTCAAAAATAGTGTCGTCGAGCTAGAAATTGCGACCAAAATATGAAAACCTGGCATTCTTCACATGCGAGAAGATCCATACCAATATCTCATTAGTCCCTCTTCCCCCAGATTTGACACTTGGACAGATGGCTTTCGTTGTGAGGACCAGCATTTGTACAATTATTATGCTTTGGCAGCTTCATGGAGAGAATAAGCATTGTTGGACATCAGTCCATGACTTTCTAGAGTGACCTTTTAAATGACACTGGCCTTGAAGATGCGTTTATTATATTCTCGCTAAAGTTATCGGCGATAGGAAGTTCTGTATGGCGTTCCAATTTTGTCGATAAGCCTACATAGCATTCTTAAAGCAGCTGAAATGCAGAATGCCGATTACAGATATATTAATCTAAATGAAACTCATACGCATAATACTATAAGAAATATTACTGGCCTACTACTGTATATTACCGGAAGTACAGTATTATAATTTTGTAAATAGCCAACTCCACCAGCCAAACTATCCTCATATTATTATAACCACTCACGAGTGTACAATTTTGGGGAGGTTGCTAGGCAACTATAGCAAAACAAGTATTCATTTTCAGTAGGCCTACTACAGTACATATGAATCATATAAATACACACTGCACACTGGTGGTAGGCCATGCTCGGTCTCTTGCTTCAGACAAATAAAAATCAATAAAGGCGGAAAAAACGTGACAATTAAAATAGGCGCAATAATATTTATTAATAATAAATGCTGATTTGTATTGAGTGATTCTTCTTGAACAATTTTCTTACACTTATATCGGTTTAAAGTCATTTAGTTTGAGACAACATAGGGTTGTATTGCAGCCTCATCTTATGTTTAATACGATTATCCGTTGAAATTAAAGATAATATTAGTAGTAAATTTGTTGATTAAATTTCAAGGAAGATAATTTTAGATTGAAACACTACCATGACGTCACCTGGAGACTCTGGTAACCAAGACGACCCCGCAACCTCAGACTTCTACCGGACTTTGGATGACCTCCCGGACCGGTTCGAGCACCCTTCCCGTATCCATGGTTACGGGATACCACCACGCCTCAACGAGCACCCATTCTACCGCACCACTAACTCCGTGTACGGTTCACGAGCACCGTCGGTGCACACAACCTCGACAAAATACTTCCCGCGGGTACAGAAGTTCAGTTCCGATTTGGGAAAGTGCGGAATGTATAGAAACCAAGGAGTAAATACAGGATAATTAACAACCGTCGATAAAATTACATTGAGAATTCGGTAGACAATTATGTCAGTAATAATTTAATAATGTAATGTGGTGTGGAGCTAACTTAACTATTTTGTTGTTGTTTTTGTTGTAAAAAAAACTGTAGTAATAAATAGTACTAAAACCCGAGAATCGCCCATGAATAATACCAGGTTTATACTTTTCGGTCGACATTTTATTGGAATTTTTTGTATGAAGATTTTTAATTTATCTTTCTACTAAGTGTTTTATAGCGCTTATTTCTGTCATATTTATATAACCTGTACATATACTAAATCTTTTATTGTTTTGGTTAGATTCAGCACTTCTTCAACCAAAAACCTGTGTTTTTGGTGAAAATCTAGTATTCTTCACATGGTGGTAACTGCAAAGTGAAATATAACGACAGAAAGTTGGTATTTTTCACATGGGCCCCGAGAATGGTGAAAACTTGACCTTAAATGTAAAAATATTATATAATACTTTTGGATCGGCATCGATCAAGGTAAACTTTCCGTTTTTTAATTAATAAAATCCGATAATTAATTTTTAACTACGAACAATTGAGTGAGTCTTATAAGTAATTATACCATAAAATTGAAATGTTGTAATATAGGCCTATTACAGTATGTACCGTTAACCCTTTCGGTACCTAACTGGAAATTATTCAAATCCCCAAGTGCCCAAGTCTAATTCATGAATTTCTGAAGTCTGTCTGTCTTTCTGTCAGTTTGTCTGTCAAGACTTTAGAAATAATAGAATCTACTAACAGTCTCACTATAGGGGTTTTCCTTCTCAAGGATTTCATTTCCGCTGTCAGTTTTCACTTTTGACCCTATCCAGACTGTCTGTCAGTCTGTCTGTCGGTCTGTCTGTCCGTCAAAAATATAAGGAATCACATTAGCTAATTAAAATTATCGTTATGGGGGTTTTCCTGGTCAAGGATTTCATTTCCACTTGTAGTTTTCACTTTTTACCCTATCCAGACAGTCTGTCGGTCTCTCTGCCGACTGTCTGTCCGTCAAAAATATAAGGAATCATATTAGCTAATTAAAATTATCGCTATGGGGTTTTCCTGGTCAAGGATTACATTTCCGCTGTCAGTTTTCACTTTTGACCCTATCCAGACCGTCTGTCGGTCTGGTCTGTCGGTCAGTCTGTCCAATTTGAAAACTAACAACAGGGTTTACCTTATTGCTGCAGTCTGGCAGTCTGTAAGCAGGTCTGCAGTAAGCCTACTGTAGTTAAAGTGCAGTAGATACAAGCTGAAATGCGCCACTAACATATAGAAGCATATACTTATTAGTCCAGCAACATTTTCCCTTCTTAGAAATTGAATAAATGTCATGGAACAGACGTATGTGTCATGGCGCTCTACCCATGGAACAGACGTATGTGCCATGGTACCGAAAGGGTTAACCTTATTTTTGCTAAACCCATTAACAGCGGTGTGATATGCACTACTTTATTTCGTAATTTTTATAAGGGAACTCCTCCAGTAAAGGTCACTAGAGGGATATCTTTCGTCGGGTGTGTGCGAAGTTCGAAAGACACTTATCCGATCACTTAGGTGCTTCCCTAGTAGAATGCCTACCTCCCTTCCCACGTGACTTCCGGTTTCGCTCGGGGAACCTGATGTCGAGTGAGTTGACTGTTGAAGATTTGTGTTAGACCCCGGAACCAGTGTAACAAATAAGGGGGTTCAATTTGACTTGTAGTAAGTACAATGGCATTTACAAGGCAATAACTAATATCTCTCACCAATAATAGCTATTGAACATACCCGGTGCGAAGCGAAGTGGCGTAATACCAATAACACTATAATATAAGGTACAATGATAAATAGGCAAGGTGACACTTAATGTAGAAATGCACCTATGGAATGAAGTTCTTAATCGTAAACACAATATTATCAATAATACACCTAATATTGACAATAATCACTTCTAAACATCTAACTAATCTCTAATAATAATAGAAATAGTACTTTCACCTGTTATACACCAAAATGTTAGCTACCCTCTCTCAGCCGTGAGTAGTTCCCAGTAAACCCCCCATCTATTAATAGTCCCTTTCATTGTTACAAACAACCGATTATGTTGACCTTACTGTATTATACCTCCTACAGTACTTATTACATCATTATTGTTCGGTGTGTCGATACGCAATATCTAATAGTGGGTTTTGGGCCTCAATATGAGTTCACACCTTCTTCATGATTTTATTAATCATGTCATACCACTACTCACTGTAGCCAATAGTTCATCCACAGTTGTTACTAATTGTGTCGTTTATTAGTTTGGGATTATACTCCCTAACAATTTTAAATTTTTTTCAAATTCTAAAACTAAACTTCGCACCGTTCAAGGTTGACGTCTCAAATCCACTCAATATATTTAATAAAACTGATTTCTCATGAATATAAGATTAGTAGATAATAATTAAATTAATTAAATATTGCCTATGAAATTATTGTATATATTTATTTTCACGAAATGTGCTTTCGACTTTATATTCGAAAAAAGTAAATTTCGAAAAATTTTTCAATTTCGTAGATTGTATTATATCAATGCAATGAGTTAATATAATCACTAATTTATATTGTATTGTGAAATTCTGGCCCTTGTCAGAAGTTCAAGTTATGCAGGTTATTTAGGGCAGGTTACAGGGACGGATATTATATAAAGGGCCACCAGCGATTCATTCATTTGTATTTTGTAATTGACTGTAAATTATTGCAGTTAGGAAAGGTCTCAACACCATTCTGAATAGATTATTGGCTTGCATTACTGTATATCAACTTTGTCATATTATATATTATTCAGTAATATTGTATGATAATACATGGTAAGTCTATATTATTTGCCTTACCCCCAACGCCAAATCAATATACTGTTATTGTGGGACGAGCCACGAAAGTAAGCGAGGTTAGCTTACGGATAACACAATCTCAATCGGTGTGTCTGTCCAGTTTGACAATTGAAATATCGGAATGTGAAAATCTTTTCTCATTTCGTAATTTGTTATCCCTTCAGGATGAAACTTGGCGGATATACAGTACATACATGCTAAGCCATCCATAGGCTGCGTCTTGTTGGTATGGTAATCCCTCGGCAGTTCTCCAGTCTACCGCTGCTCGTGCGCTAAAAATATGAAAACATTTTAGAAATGACTGTAATAAACACCTTGCACCTTCATATTAGTGTATATAACTTTCTTCCTGATGGATACGCTTGCACATGCACATACAGTACATTCTAGACTTTTTTGTGGTCTTAAATCGACTGCAGTTACCCAGTCTGCATCGAGGTGGTAAAGTGATTAGGGGACATCTTCTTATATTTTGCATATAATTCTTTCGAGGTGATAATTAACATAAGTTTATGTCACGTGCTGCGCGAAGGCCCCATTTCGAGTTTGTTGTAGTTCGAGTGTTCGAATGTTCGAATGTTCGACGTTAAGATACAAATGTTTGTATTATATTCGCCCGAACTCAGTCTCCCTCTTAGAAACAACACCTGTACTAGAAATACATAGTCGGCGTCTGCGGAACTCCACTACAATTAATCTCCAATTTTCTCTCTAACCGATTCCAGTTTGTTTCCGTAGACTACTCCCTCTCTCCCTAATGTGGCCTCCCTCAAGGAGGAACTCTATATCCCAACTTATCTTTCTAATATACATACATTAACGACTTACCTAATGCTACATCTCTACTAACTAACTACCTTGTTTGCTGACGATACCATACTCATGTGTAAAAAAACTGAAATGACTATTTTCTCAAAAACCAAGTAACACTACAGACTTGCCAGCTATAAAAATAAACAACCAAATAATAAATATGACTCATAGTGACAAATTCCTCGGCGTGTATATAGATAGTAATATTAACTGAAAACCTCATATAAAATATAGTCTATAAAGAAAATCTCAAAATCAGCTGGAATATTCTATAAGCTACGCTATATCTTCCCACTGCACATTCTTCGTTAGTTATACTTCACAGTAATTCATCCCTATCTAACCTATTATGGCATTATTCTCCGGGGCAGTGCTCAACCTAGCATACTAAAACCAATACATACAAAAATAAATAGAATAATTAGATGTATAACTTTTAGCGACTATAGATCCTCATCTGCCCCCAGATATAAATCTCTTAATTTACCCCCTTTAGACACATTGTATCAATTTCACGTAGGACGCTTTATGTACGAAGTAGACTCCAATCTCTCGCCACCATCTATTCTAGAACTCTTTAATAAAACTACCTCTATACATAAATCTATCTGGTCAGTAGGAAAAGGTTTCTCTTTAAAATATACAGACTCGGGATTAAAGGTAAAACATTCGGAATAATTAAAGACCTCCTCTGTAACTGCTTCCGAGTTTCCGATGGACTCCGTTACTCCGAATTCATAGAACACCTCCGAGGTATTCTACAGGGAGACTGTTTATCCCCAACATGCTCCGCTCTCTCTCTCTCGCCGACCTATCCACTGTCATAGAAAACATTGCTGCAACAGTAAAATATATTTTTTACGCCGACGACCTTTGTGCTCTACGGTAGAAAACAAGAAGAAATCCAAGCAGTGTTAAATTAGATTGAAAAATAGTGTCAATCCAATGGAATGGAAGTAAACTTAATCAAAACGAAAATTATCAAATTTAGAAAGGGTGTATCCCTCCGTGCAACTGATAAATTCACATACGGTTCACATACGTCAGTCAACTTTACTAACCACTATGAATACCTCGGTGTTATTCTACAACACTCGCTCACATTCACAAACCATAATAATTTCAACTAAGAAACAAAAGGGTTTCGGTATAATCGGATCTCTTAGACAATTCCCCCCTACTCTCCATAGAAACTGGTATCAAAATCTTTAAATCCAAAATCGATCCATAATCCTTCGCTGCTATCGGGAGATATTTGAGTATCTTCTGCTCATCTTCGAGAAATCGACAAGGTAAAACTGCTTTTATAAAACAAATGCTCTCAGTACACAGACCAACGTCATCGACTACAGTATGGTTTAAAAACTTGTTCAACAAGAAACTTTTACAGAATCAATTTTACAGCTATTTCGTGGCATATTTAACAATGATGCTGTGGCTGCATAATATTGTGCTTACCGAGAGGAACAATAACTAAACTTTGCCAACGAATCATATTCAGATGGTCCTGGCTTCACATCAAACAGCTGGAAACTGGCAAATCAGACCAACAGACACGTTATTACCCGCACAACTTCGCACGGTTTTCACTTCTTGCTTTGCACCAATAAAAAATCCTTACACAAGTTATGCGAGGACTGCCTATACAAATACAGCAAACATTCGTGCCAAGACCGCTACCATTGCCTAAGTTGCAAGGAGTGTCCAAAGTTATCTATATTTATTATTATATTACCGCTTACTTTAATCCCCTTTAAACTTATTAGGTATATTTATATTACTTCTGGAGCCGGCGTTTTGTATACTGAATTGATTGTGTATTTATATCAGATTTATATAATTAACCACCAAATTAAATTTACCGCGTCCTGGGGTGTATCTATAAAAAAAATAACTATTCTACCCGAACGGCAGCTCGCGGCGACTACTGTACTGTACTCAGATATAGGGGGGGGGGGGGGAAACTGGACGCAATAAAAACCCTCTCCAGGGGAAATTGGACGCAAATAACAGATGATTACTATAAAAAATAAAACTGTAACCAGTTCTATTGTGTTTAGTTTATTGTTTTGGTTCAAATATCGTGCCACTGTAACCTGCTCCATTCCCTAAATTGATAATTTAACATTGAGGCGGGATATTAATTCGCCAAGGCGGGTTTTGAGTCCAGTTTCACCCCGTGTCTCACTGTACTACATACAAACTGCTAAGCTATCCTCCACTCAACGATCTATGAGTTTTCAAGGTCCCCTGATTTGGAACAACATTCCCTCAGTCATTCGGTCCCTAAAAACAAAATTAAATTTTAGCAAAAAATTAAAATCAACTTATTACCATCTATTTAATTCACTGTGTATAACCTACCTTTATATATATTTATTTAAAAAAAAAGAATTACTTTTACCTTTTTGGCCATAATAGAAAGAATTGTATTTCTTGAATCAAAACAATATATTGCGCCTAGCATATGTATGACTGAGCCATGAAGGTTAATTACAAAATTTTAAATTTTAATCCGAAACATATAGAAAACTACTATTCTCGAATCTGGAAGAACCAATTTGTTCCCTCGTACCCCAAACCACCCCCCCCCCATCCCTATCTTCCCGCTTGTCGCCATCCAATACTTCATCATGTCCTTTCTCAACTGCAGCGGCTTACCTAAAATATTAATTATACATACTTATGTGCAATTTGTAACCTTATGAAGTGTCGGAAGAAAGAAAATAAAATATATATATTATTAGTTGAAATATACTTCAGTAAACTACCGGTATATTTTGTTATATTGTATATTTACTATGTTTGTACCGTACAGGATATATTTATATAATTTTCAAATGGATCTGAATCAAATATATTAAATTGAATTTGGGTTCGATCCCTGCTGGCGGCAAATTTTATTTTTGTAATATTATACTTCTAAAGAGTCCTGCCTAAATTAACGCGTGTCATGATGTATAATATGGTGACATGGGGTAGTAGGGCCGAGGAAGATGAGGTAACGGTAGTCTGAGGGGTGCGGAGTGAGGCTCGAGTCGACGCATGAGTTACAAGAATAAGTGATTAATAAATAATAGAATAAAAATATATACATTCTGGCTGCAACAAGCGCGAAATCGCGCAAATGTCCGCATGAACTAACGCGCGTACTGTCCCCTTGAATGGCTTACTACCAATCTTACAACAAAAAACATTCACCGCAATGGGGGATTGAACTCGGTACCTAGAAATTCCAAGTTCCACGCTCTGCCAACTGAGCTAGGGCTGGGGTAAAACAGACTGTAAACAAGGGGGGAAAAGAATTACGCGGAAAAATGACCAGAGAGGGAGGAAAAACGTAGAGAGGAAGGAAAAACGCAATAATGTATTTTTGTACCATACATATTTTTATTATAATTTTTATACATTTATATATATTGAAACATCAATATTAATATTATGTGAGATCATATAATATAAACTGTTCGCTGCCATGGCCGGCTCCCTCCAACGGGAGTGGGCCTACCTCCAGCGCGTAACCCCAGACTGTGACGACGAGTACCAGGTGCTGGAGGACGCGCTGACTGAGCGTTTCCTTCCCGCAGTGTTTGGCGGACCGATCTCCCCAAACAAGCGTTGTCTGTTCGGCCTCTCCCCTCGCACTGCAGGTCTCGGACTGCGGAACCCGGTGTCCGAGGCGGCCCACTCGTTCGACATATCGCGAGCTGGAACCTGGACTATCGCTATTGGGAGATCGGCAGTTCTCGCTCACGGACCACCGTAACTGTTTACAGCGAGCGCGGAAAGAAAGACGGGACCAACAGCTCGGAAGGGAGAAGGCCAGTCTGGAGGCTGTGCTGGATGAGTTCCCACAGGCCCGCCGTCGGACGGTCGATCGCGCCGCCAACTTCCGCTCCAGTGGGTGGATTTCCTCCCTCCCGATAGCCGAACACCAACTTGATCTCTCCCCCATGTGCCGAGTCGGTGCGACGGGTGCGGGGCCGCCTTCGATTTAAACCACGATATAAATTGTAAAAAAGGCGGCCTCGTAATCCAAAGACATAACGAGCTCCGGGATGTGGTCGGCGATCTCGCGGCGCGCGCGTTCGGGCCCAGGAACGTCACCCTCGAGCCGGTGGTCCGCGAACAGCAGGGAGTAGACGGAACATCAGGCCATCGGTGTGATGTGGGGATTCGGGGTGCGCTAAACCCGCAGACCCAGGCGTTGATCGATATTCGGGTTGTAAACCTTGACGCCGGGTCATATGCGGGTCGCACCCCAATGTCTGTCCTCGAGTCGGCCGAAGACCAGAAGAAGAGGCTGTACGCGGACGCAGTGACGGCCCGACGGGGCGACTTCTCGCCGTTCGTCGCCTCCTGCGACGGAGTTCTCGCGCCGCAAGCGAACCATCTTCTCCGTGTGGTGGCAGACCGGCTGCACCGATCGTGGGGGCGGCCCTAAAGCGTCACAATGGGCTGGATCCGTACGCGGGTTCAGTTGGCTATTATTAGAGGGGCCACCCACTGTCTGCGGGGCTGCCGCACTAAGTGGAGGAGCGCTCAGGGGCCGGATGATGGCGCAGGGTTACCAGAAAGCTTGCAACCGGTATAGTACTGTAGTACAAGCGCTGCTTTATACAGCGGCGTGTTAATAGGTATGAATTTTGTAAATAGTGTTGCCTGGCAACGATATTGGTGTAGGTAGGATGTGGTGGAGGTGTATAGACTGTATAGTGTATATTTATGCTGATATATACATCTAAAGTTAATATACGGACTATATCACTTAAAAAAAAATATATAATATACATGATGTACATTATATAGTAACCTATACAAATTTAACTTATTCAACAAATAATTTATAGGCCTTGCGAAATCATCTTACACGTATTTGTAAAAGTCATTCAGTACCTTTTAGAGCTACTGCGGCCGTATCAATCCTTAATACCAAAACCTAACGAGAAATTAATAACAACGACAACGGAGTGAATACTAGAGGTCTCGGACCTAAAAAGTCGATATCGCTCACGATATCGCAAATTTTTCATGATTCTGCCACTCGCTTTTGGTTGTATGAAATTGAATCGGTAGGTTTGTACTATGTATTTTAGTTTTGTTCTGTACTTAATTCTATAATCAAATTTGTTTAGTAGCAAATCTATATGCAGATTGACTTTATTCGTTTCGTTTCAACGCAACAATGTTGTGCCTTACAAAAACAATTATTCATCAATATTTATGAGAGACCGTAAAGAAGCAGATCCAAGTTATAGTATAGTAAGTTATAGTAAGTTAGAATGCATCAGTGGGTTGTAGCAACGGAAGCAGCAACCATAGGATTACCAAAAGAATTAAAATCTTGAAATCCCTAACTAACCTTTGAAATATCTTTTATAAGTTAACTATTAACCGGAACTGCTAGCTTTCCAACATATCATACATGTGATAATGAACTTTTTATCCTCATTTATTCAGGCATTTTATTCCGGCTTGCTTTTATACAGTATTTTGTAGCACGAAAACTCTTATTAGCAGATAGGGAATGAAGTTGGTGGGACTCTTGAGGCCATTAAAGTTAAATAGAATATTGATTTCTAAACTTATACGTTCTCAGTTGCATCCATTTATTCAACAGTTAAACCAGTTAATTAAGCCGATATTCTGTTTATTTATTATTACCAAATCTATATGAATATGTACAGTATAATCACCATGTATGTATGTACAATATGTTGCACGTCGTCAGATTTCACTCGCGTAGACTGCTTTTGGGCTCAATTAAAGGATTTAATGAAGGCAAGGAAGGGTCTTTCACCACGTGGATATAAAAATGGAAGTTAATTATTTACCGTATGGCCATTTCACCCTCGCGGGCGTCTTCAGCGGTAAAATCAATTAAAATAGTGTTAAAATATAATTAAATTTAAAAAATAGTTCACAATTTAAAAGTTTAGGGTACCTATCAAGCAGCATTTACAGTTAATTAATGGGAAATTTACATTGAAATATTAATTAGGGCCTAATTAGAACAGTGAAACGTTGTGAGTACCGGTAGTGCAGTTGCATAGTTGTGGTGGGGCTACAACCTTAGCACTGACTGCCGGTCAGCAGGTTGCATCCGTGTACCGTGTGTACGATACTGTTGCAATTTTACAGTAGATGCTAAAAAAATATCCAAGTAAACATAATTTATACAGTAGGTAGTTAATGATAAGGAATGATTGATAATATTGATGGGATGACTGATAAGGATATCTTAGAAATAGAGTTGCAGCTAAATGCAAACCAGATATGTACTAAAGCCGAACAGCGGGAACATGTACATGTACAACTTTACCGAGAGCGTGACAATGTCCGACTCAACGATAAAGATGTAATGTACAGAACAATTCATTATAAAACGTAATTACAGTATAAATAGTAAATAGTTAATAAACTAATAACTTACTGTAGGACTATTGTACCTATTTTTACATTGCACACGGAGGTGAGATTTAACTGCAGATTTAAAAGAATGTTGATTATTTAGGTTTTTAATTTCATTAGGCAGAGCGTTCCAATTTTTAATGCCTTTAAAAAATAAAGTATCAGATTCGAAGGATTTACAATTAGAGTGGTATTGCCAGACCTGCCTATATAATAGAGACAGGGTACCCCCAAAGCAGACTGATTCGGATCATCCGAGACCGTTAGACTCGCGGCCCCCCATGGGTAGGTTACAGGAAGAAGATGAGCCAAACGATCCCGGGTTCGAGATCTATATAGATCGAGGTCTGTAGACAGTTCGACTGGTTGGGTAAGTCTCATGTAAAAGCTTTTGCGGACATATCAAGTCATTTTCACGCAATGCGCAGAATACTCTAAAATAGTCCTCAAATTGTTCAGCTACGCATCGGAAAGAAGTTAGAACCAAGATGACGAAATCTGTCAGCTGATTCTCTGTGTACGTGGAGGTTTCTTTGTTCTGTCTTATTCAGCCAATCAGAGCAATTTTCACTTTACGGCTAACAGAGACCTACCTGAGAAACTCGCGCAATGCATGATGGTCATTATTTTTCTGAGAATTAGATTCAGCTCAGAATTCTGGGCTTCTGTACCGAAGTTTCAGACTTTGGCCCGGGAATATCTGATGGCCTTGGTTATAGGAACGTAAATCTATTAACTGAATCATCACTGAACATAACTGCATCATACTGGTCATACATTTCATATGACTCTCATTTCACATCTGTTCACCGCACTGTTTTACTTCTGTTTTATATAGTATTAATTGTTGTTTATACTAATGGATGTTATATTTGGAGAATAACGATAAATAATCATAAACCCCTCAATCTTATTGATTACTGAGGTAAGAGGAAAAGAGTATACCGGTAGCAACTGCGACTTAAATTATAGTGGTTTTTGTGAATTAAATGCTATTTCATAATCCCTACGTGTGTCAGTTGCAATTATATATGATCAAATTCAGTGACGGTCGGCAAATTAGTGTGAAGTAGTGTAAAGTATTGTGAAGTCGTGTGAAGTAGTGTGAAGGTTAATAAAGCATCTCCTAAAGAATGCGCTATTTACGAAACTCTGTGGCCATCTAGTTGTGATTAGTATAAGTCATAACTCTGTTTTTATACTTAAAGCGCCACGTCCTAAAGGAACTGTTAATATTTCCCCGAAAGTAAATATAGTTGTCAGAGATTATATAGTAGCGATCAATCGAATAATACAGAGTAGTCTACACTGCAATACTTCCTAAGGAACCCAAATCCAGTCTCCCACACCGTGGGTCATACGCATGGACTGGCTTCGGCAGATGTAACTTCAGTATACCAGGTAATTGGTAAGGGCTAAAGTCGATTTATAAACAAAAGGACAATTAAAATTGGCAGGTTAAACTGCTAAAGGTCTAAAAGCACGAACATTAATAGATTTTGTTCTTTATTGTGCAGTAGGCAATAAAGTCGAATGTACCGGTAGGACGGTAAACTGTAGGCCTAATAACCCGAACCGGTACTTACCTAGTATTATTTCGATTGTGATATATTAGTAGGCTGTTTAAGAGAGTAGGGACTGTACACCCCTTATTTCTTTTAGAGCTTACATATTTCTGTCAGTTTTATTTTCAGTTTTATTTCTGTCAGTATAATATTCAGCAGAAGGCGTGTAAGCCTGCTCAGATTGTATAAATAATTTGTAGGTCGGATTGTTGTCTAACTGTTGTTAGGTCTGAGGCGATTGCAGTGTATGTAGAGTGTCTGTCCGATAAAGTGCTAGTTAGGAAGGTGGAGGCATCCAGTGCTGTAAGGTAAATCCTCCCCGAAAGAATAAGCCGTACTACTTGGTTAGAACGCCTACTAACTAACCATTTCGGAGTTTGCATATACTGTAGTTTATTTAGGCTTGACAGTAGTCTGCCAGCATTTGGTCTGTGTTTTATTTGAATAGTCTGTACGGGTAGCGTAATATTTATTAATCAGAGTTTATGCGAGTATTCGCAACCTCCAACTCCCCAAGTTAATTCCTTACAGTAATTGTGCTTGTTATACATACCGTTATAGTTAAAATACCCCAGTACTACATCAGGGCTGCTTGGCGTAGGTAAAGACTGGTGATTTTGTGCTCCGGTCACTCCAGCAGATACCGTGGTTCTTTTGGCTGTTCACGTATATTTAACTGCTGGTTATTTGTTGTATAAGTACTTGTACCTAATTTAGGGTTTAGAGTACAGTGCTTTCCGAAAGTAATTTAGTGTATTGGCGGTATATTTGTGTTGTAACGTAGTTAATAGGTCCGTTACCTCTGGTTGGCTTCGATAATTAACCTCTAGGTATAGGACACTCCGGGTACATAATGTAGTACTTATAGTTTAAGACTATAAGTCGTCAGACGGTGGCATTTCCTTATCTGGACAACGCAACTTACTTACTACTAATTTATTGGTTTCAAATACCGTAATTTCCTGTCAGTTAGTAAGAACCAGAAATTCTAACTCCTTGTTAGGCTGGTTTGTAGATTTCTTGTTAAATTACCCTAAAAAATTGTACATGTAACTTGTTTATTGTTTATTTAGAGATTGTGTAATCTCAACCCGATTCGTAAGTAATTGTAGTGATAAGTAACTTAGTTAAGTAGAATTATCAGTATCAGTGTCTAACAAGTAGCACTCCACTGAAAGCGTTCAGCTTCTGTGTAGTGACTTCTTACACAGAAATAATAACATTTATTTCAAATATTGACAAAACCCATTACGGGTATATATATATTTATAAATCAACTCAACCAGATTTATAAAATAGTAGGCCTGTTATACATCAATTAGGTCTTAATATCAGTTGAACTACTGCTTAATATCAGTAATAAAGTAAAGGGAAGTAATCCCTAAAATTCAGAAAATCAGTTATTATTAAATAATTGACATTACCGGTATTTACGGAAAGCTTTATTATATTTTTTATAAATTAGGCTAAACTTATATGCCGGTATTCTGTGACTGATCCTTAGTCTGTAATAATACTTATATATATACTATAAGTGTATACTGGTATTCTAATATTAAATATATACCACTTTACATTGAGTAGCGATATCGGTAACTACTAGGCTGACAGTTGATACTGCTTTCCCCTAGACTTGCTTTAACTGTTATTATAGTAGTAGGCATTCAACTGTAAAATAAATCATGTCTGACACAAAACAAACACTGTCAGATAGTCTCTTAGAAAGTGTTAGAATGAGTGTCAGAAAGTGTCTTAAAAAGATCTGTGACCCAGATCAAAGTATAGAACATCCTAGAACGATGGAAGAACTAAGGTCTATTGTAGAGACGCAATGGAACTTCCCCGGACCCAGACTCCCGTTTAACTTATCAGAAGCTGCCTGGGAAGACTTATACCGAATGGGGATAGTAAGGGACACTCGAGATCCAGCTGTATGGAAGAGGTCAGCAGCAGGATATGTCCAGGGATTCTTCAACTCCTTGGAACGACTAGAAGAACATTTATTTCAACAACCACAAGGACCTCAAGAGCAGGGAGAGCTGCTTTATCAAGTGAGAGAACGTATCTTGCGGATCAGATTAATCCTTTCCGCCTTTGAGGAAGCCTCGAAGAGAAGCCAAGACACGTCGTTGCAAGTGGCTGTAAAGACTTGGTTCCAACGAGTGAATGTTAAAGTCCAGGGAACAACACGATGGAGGGTTCAGCTAACTGAACGAGCAACCCACGGAGAATCGACAGATACAACCTTTTCTCATGTGGAAGGTAAGGCAGTATCTGAAAGACCTAAGAAGAAGGATGCTTTTGACATCTATCTGTCAGATTATCAACGATTTATAGATGACAAAGAGCCAAGAAGACGTCTAGCTGGCTTTCATCCCAATAGTGAGGGAGCCAAATTCGTGTTGGACTCTTTAGATGCGGAAATATTAGCTGCGGAGCAGGCTAAATTTGATGAAAGCATCCTCATCGCAATGGACCAAGAAGAACAAATAAAGAAAAGGCAAATAGAAGACTGAAAGTTAGCAGCAGCGGCGGCAGCGGCAGCGGAGGAAGCTGAAAGAAAAGTGTCAGTGGCAGCGGCAGCGGAAGAAGCTGAAAGAAAGGCGGCAGTAGCAGAAGCTGAAAGAAAAGCGGCAGTAGCAGAAGCTGAAAGAAAAGCGGCAGTGGCAGAGGCCGAAAGAAAGGCGGTAGCGGCAGTGGCAGAGGCCGAAAGAAAAGTGGTAGCGGCAGCGACAGTGGCAGAAGCAGAACGGAGAGCATCTGAAGCGACAGCCCAACTAGAGTTGGAGAACCTTCAGGCGAAACAAGATTACTTGAATAAACTAAGGGCGGCTACTCAGATGCAACTACTGATTCGATCTACTCCCAAAAGACAGGGATTTACCTCCTCTGATGAAGGTGATACAACGGATCTCGAGGGTAAAGGTAATAAATCTCGCTCAAGCGGATGTAGAAGAGTGCCACACCGGCAGAAGTTACCTAATTTACCTCCTGCAGTAAGAAGGGAACTAGCTAATGTAGACTTAAGTAATCAAGAACCTACAGACCAAATTACTAGGGTAGAAAGACTCCCTACTATAGTAGATGAACCCGAAATAATTAGGCCTGTTAGCGAAGCCACCCCTGTGATAGAGCCCCTTTATTTATTCATTTCCACTACGTTCCAGAACCTAACTCTAAATTCCCTTTGCACAGTACCAAACTACCTGTGCCCAGTAGACAACTGCTGGAATCCCAAACAGTCCTGGACGCCGAGCAAGACATTATTAACAAATTGTCTCCCGTCGTCCCGATGCGCCATCCAGCTACTACGTTGGCGACTCCCGCCTCTGCGGTTGAGTGGATGGACGAAGGACGACGGGGGATGGAGCAATTGCTCGGACAGCTGGAAAGTAATAAAATTAAGTCTTCCAAGCAAGTCCGAGAATTGGAAGGGACTGTTCAACTGTTAAAGGGAACAGTGAGAGAGAGTAGGTCAGAGCTGCAAGAAGTACAGCAAAATATCGCTCTAGAGCGCGATAAATTAGCAAACATACAAATGGGTATACCACCACCCCCTGTAACAATGTGTCAGCCCGTTAGGTCTGAAGTATTTCATGCGCAAGGTGTGGAGCCTACACGCATCTATACTGCTAGCAAAGTAGAAACTCCCATAGTAAACCCTATTAAGGGTATTTATAAACCTGTTGATAATGATATTCCATACAGATCTGATAATAATCCGAGAAATTTATATACCGATAATTCGATATTAAATAATACGATGGCTCAAGAAAGTTTTATACGTCAAATGGCTAGAACCGAAGCCCGTCAAGCGGTAAAAGTTGGAGAGGTCGTCAAGTTCAATGGAGATGAGATGAAATGGTTACCTTTTAATGAATATTACAAGGATAACATACAGAACTCCATACTATCTAATGGAGAGAAACTAACATTCCTCATCGAGTGCTTGGAAGGACCTCCCAAGTTAATGGCGTTAAAGTTTATTGGACATCCAGACGGATTGAGACAAGTTTGGGATACATTAAACATCAGGTATGGTAATAGGACTAACATAGCTAGGTATCTGTATGCGAAATTAGTAGCGCCCCGAAAGTTTCTTAGCAGCAGGATTATAGAGTTTTCCGATGAGATTCAGGAGATCTGTAGACAGCAAGACTGGTTAGGTAAGTCTCCGGAATACCAGAGTTCTATGGTCGTTGGAGCCGTAGCATCAACTTTGCCAAAGGGTGGAGTAGGTACTCGCTGGGACAAAAAGGTTCTCTATATGATGGACCAGCAACAAAGAGACCCTACCATGGCTGATCTCATGTCATTCTTAAATGGAGTGGTAAGATTACAGCTCCTAAAGCAGTCCAGAGAGAAGACACTGGAAAGTAAGGTAAGTGAAAAACCCGTTACTAGGAGAAAGGTAACACCAGTGTGTTATACGGGCGATGGTGAAAGCCAAACTTCCTACGACGAGAACAGCGGCAAGGACACCGAAAGATCTTATTATGTCAATAAAATAAAGAAAGACGTAAGTAAATCTAAGTCTCGAACCAGTGACAGGAGAGAACAGGTAACAACTCCCCCTATGTATCCTAAGAGAATTCATGGAAGAAAGCCCGAAGAAAGAGCAAGTGTACACAACACGACGCAGGTTAAGGTAAGTAACATCAAACCTAAATGTGTATTGTGCGACGGGCCATATCGCTTGAGTGGGTGTGATGAATTCTTAAAGAAATCCCTGAAGGATAGACGTGATGTCATGTGGGATAAGCGGTTGTGTTATAATTGCCTCAGACGAGGACATCAACGACGGACCTGTTACTCAGACGCGAGGTGTGCTAAGTGCGGCACGAAACATCATATCTTGCTGCACACAGAATTTGACAGGACCCGTATGAGTCAGGTAAGTGAACCCGAACTACATGTCCAATTCAGTGATGTGAACGAAACTGACCACAGTTCGGAGATGGAAGGATTCTACACGGACGAATTCTCAGACGAAAATGAATCCTGTTATATGATCAACACAACTGTGTTTCGAGCGCTTACGTATGAGACCGAAACAGAAGGAGAAGATCCTCGACTGTCTATTCCAGATTGACAGCCCTCTTGGAAAGCGCCAACTTCATCTGTTGGTATCCGAGAATTCCCGGTGGTGCAACTGAGGGTGCATGGAATAGGGAGGAGCTTAATAGTAAACGCCCTCCTTGACTCCGGCAGTACAGGCACCTTTATCGACAAAGACCTAGCCGAAGATATCTTTGCTGGTCAACCAAAGTTCCGAACCAAACTGAACCTTTCCGGAATTATGCAGGTTTGGAAATCCGCAGTAGCCACAGATTACTACGTGGGTGCGTCGTCCACTCCCCAGGATTAACTAGGAGAAAATAGTGTAAGGTCAGTCAAGATGGTGGCGATAAAGAACTTTGCTATTAGCCAAGTGGAGCCTTACAACTGGGATGAAGATCATTTTATCCAGAAACACGACATACCTAGATTCAGGACCGATTATCCAGGGGTACAGATTTTGCTCGGCCAAAATGCGCACGAGGCGCTTGAGACATTAGAAAAACGACCTGCTCGACCGCGACCACTCCAGACGTATGCGGGAAGAACAAGAGTAGGTTGGTACTTCACTGGACCTTCCCATAGGACTTTACTGGAAAGACTCCCAAGTGAACGAGTCCACCAGGTGAGTGAATGGGAGGAAAATATAAGTGAAGAAGGAATTCCAGCCGAGGAAACCCCATACCCCTCAGATAACGAAGATAAACATATACTCAGTCGCTCTAATATAAATCAATGGAGACATTGCCCTGGGACGATCAATCCAGCTGACATCGCTTCCAGAGGAGCAACTCCTCAAAAATTGATAGATACTCCAGACTGGTTAGGTGGACCCGACTTCCTGAGTAAAGAAGAGGAGGAATGGCCCCCTCATCTCACCACGGCGGAGATTAGACAAGCCAAGGGAGGAGAGAAAGTCAAACCTAAAACCCGGACGAGTAAATCAAAGTTATTTAAACCCGTGATAGATCTGTCTATACTACACACCTCCGGTGACGACGCTGTGGATTTAAACACACCCACGGATGTTACAAGAAATACGAATAAATCCGTTATAGAAATCAGGGAAAGAGACGGGAAATCTGGAACACCAGACGTCTCGCAAGGACTCTCCCCTCTCCTACAAAGAGCAACAGATCATTATAGCTCCTGGGATTGACTTTGCAAGGCCGTTGTGTACCTAAAAAGATGTTTCCATCATCACTATTCCAGGACGAAGATCACTAATGATACTGCTCCAATAGTATCTGAAAAGGTCCATGCTACTGAAGATCTTCCCACTTATAGAGTGTCTGATAGGTTTCTGACTGAGAAGATCAGTTACCAAGAACATGATGATACCAATAAGCAGATACTGAGACTCCTGCAATGTTACGAAGATTCCAATAAGTATTTCCTGTTGTGGAGAAATCCACAGATGCGCTTAAGGGATCGATTCTCTAGTACAATGATAGATGGGTTAATACGTGTCGGAGGGAGATTAACCAATGCTCCATTGTCCTTTGACACTAAGTTTCCCATACTCATTAGAAATCTTGAAATACAAATCAAGATGATTGTAGATGTTCACAGTAGGCTTTACCATGCTGGTAGAGAACGAGTTCTTAGCGAAATTCGAACTCGCTATTATTTCCACAAGCCCCGTAGAGCTCTGAACCAAGTTCTTAGGAACTGTATACCCTGTAGGAAAGCATTTAGTAGGCCTTTAACACAGCGAGAGGCAGAATTACCTAGGGAACGAGTAAGCTGTTATGAACCACCCTTTACTAATACCGGTGTGGATTTATTTGGCCCTATTGAAGTATATCGTGCTAGGACTATAGACGAGCGATGGTGTGTCATCTTTGTCTGTATGACTTGTAGAGCGATCCATCTAGATATGGTGAACGATCTATCTACCAACAGCTTCATACTGAGTTTATGCCGACAGATCGCTCGTTTTGGGACTAGCAACACTATGAGATCCGACAAAGGAACAAACTTCATTGGCGCCAATAATGCTTACGTGAAAGATTGGAACCAAAGACAGGTGGACGATCAGCTAAGGGTAACAGCATCTAGCTGGACCTTCAACGCCACCGACGCCCCTTGGTGGGGAGGAAGTTGGGAGAGCCTAATACGAAGCGTGAAGACCGCATTTCACTTTATAGTGCTGTGCCGCTTGTATCTCACCGACGAACTTTTGCGGACGTTAATGGAAGAAATCTCCGCCTATCTTAATGAGAGACCGCTTATGCCAGTCTCATCGAGTCCCGACTCCCTAGAAGCGCTAACCCCCGCGCATTTCCTACTAAAGAAACCTGTAGCCATGCTCCCTCAATCGGAAATCACAGACGGAGACGAATACTGCCGACAAACTTGGCAGCTTATGCAGTTATTATCCTGTCGTTTCGCTGACCATTTTGAAAAACATTACCTCGAGACTCATATATCCGATGATGGTTTAGTGCGATCGGTAGCCTGGAATTGTATTCGAAACACAACAACTTAATCGCCCAGTTGGTCGTTTATGTTTACTGGAAAGAGACCGAGAGTTGTCCGGTATCTATGGAAGGCAAGAGACTCTTCCCACGACCACCTCCCTAATCCAACAAACATCTAGGGACTCCCCAACGTAACAGTGTTTGGAGTGGGTGTGTGACTACATTATTTTATTTTTTTTATTTTTATACTTATGTATGCATTATTATGTAATTTTAATATTATAATCATTTTCTTTAATTTTATTTCGTAGAATAATATTTTAACGATTATTCAGTAGATTAGTGCAATATATTCGTGTTTTATTACTTAATTACTTAGTATAATATATTTCGTTTACCGGCGAGAAATAATTCATGTTCTCATTCCTTACTGTCCGTATCATACTATAAATAAGTGACTACAGTAAGATGAAATGTCCGTACTTATTAAAAGTACAATATACCGCCCCTACTATACTCAAGTATTATTGGTAAGTAGAGTATTAGGAATGCAAAGTTCAGATCCTCGTGTCTCGGCTAAACCAAGCTCTGGGTAGACCTTGGAAACGACTTGCCTCTTCTCACTGACATTGCTTCTTGCAATATTGCTCTCATACCATATCTTAAATAATACATATAGTAGAATGATGTCCATTTAACAGTAGCGTTGAAGCTCAAAATATTAACAAATATTATTAATATTAATAATGTTATCAAAAAAAATATGTTAATAAATCTTCAAATAAATCTGTTAAACCCTTTGACCATCTGAAATTCTAGTCGATTAAGATATCGCGGCACCCACTGATATACTTGAAAGACAAAATTCTAGAATCAGTGGTTAACGTCCCCAGACATGTTCTGGAATAAATCGGTGCCCATCTTAAATATTAAATATTTAATAAATATTTATAACGTTTGTTGTAACAAATGTTAAAATAGAGGAAATGCTAACAAATTAACTCTAGAAAATCTATAAATCAAATATGTTAAAATTTTTGATCCTCTAAAATTCTAGTCAATTAAGATATCGTAGTACTTACCGATACTCTTAAAAGACAAACTTCTGGAATTAAGGATCCTAGTACCCAGACATATTCTGGAATAAAACTGTGTCTATTTTAATACCAAATAATAAAATTCACGGGAATAAATTTTAAATTCATATCCTCTCATGAATTTGATAAATTGTTATTTTATACAATTTATAACATTCCCAAAATTCCATTGATTAATAGATCATGGGAGTGGAGATTCACCCTATTAAGTATATTAGTGTGAGAGAATCTCCAGTGTACAGTCAATAGCCGATAAAATTCATAAAATCATGTATAAGGGGAATATTGACAATTAAAGAATCACTATTAAATAGCATCCCAGATCTGTATACATGAGAATTACCCTAATTCTACCGCTAGCTTTCCATAATGTCACCATAGTAACAACCACGCTAGAATTAGAAGCGAGTTAAAAGAACAATAGAAAACTTTCCCCATTGAATAGCATGCGGAATAAATAGCACCTTGCTAGTATCCAGGGATACATAATAATAACGTGGCATTCTGGAAGGCATTTGACTAACGGACAAATGGCCCTAATTTGTACAAATTGTGACAGGAATGTGGAATTTGTGTATTTATAGGTGAATGTTACTACTAAAGTGTGTTTACAGTAGCGAGTTGCAGTTGTGAAAGTAGCCCTACCTCTGCAGTAAGAACCTGAAGTAAATCTAAGCCCTTGGGACGGACAGTGGAGTGACTCGCGCTGGTTATTGTTGTCGTTGTGTAGCTACTACATTGGCGAGAGGCACAGAGACGACTGTACATCAGCGCTGAGGATCTTGCGCTGTCCGGGGGCACTGAGGGGGAGGCAGCGACGACCGCTAGCCTGATTATTATTAATTATAATATTGATAAACTCATATAGCAGCTATGACTGAGTTGATAGAAGATGAGCTTGGTATCAGTGAGCGATATACCCTACCACTGCAAGCGTTTGTTGATAGTTTGATAAGCGGCGACGCTAGTCAACATACGATGGAAGACGATGGCCGTTATATCAAACCGCCAATGTCAAAAGAACAGCTCAAGCGTGAATTGGACTATAGGAAATTCACCGCTTGCTATACGCATCGTAATGTTACGTATATGGACTTCTTAACTACTGGTCATCCTGTCGATTTACACGATATGGACGATGTAGACACCGAAAGGGAAATGATTCTATTTAAATATCATACCCAGCGAAGTCGGAACGATAAACTGAGCATTGAACATGAAAATTCTCTTTGAAACCGATTCAAAGGAGAGAATGTGGAAGAATGTTTTTAAAGACAAGCGGAGGAAAATTAGCTGGAGAAAAACCATACATTAATATCAAGGGTCCATTATGTGAATAGTTTTCCCCGGGGCGCGGGTGCTCACGGGTGGTCTCCTTCGGGAGGCTGTAACTTCCTCTTTCCTCATCCTCTTCCTGCAATTATTGTGATCAGTGTCACAATAAAAGAGTAGGAATGAGTAATGACGTGAAAGGAAACATGTCCATTGTGGTATCTTATAGATACTACCCCCCATATCCTTCCTCCTTCCTACCACTACTCTCCCTCTACCCCTCGCCATCGAGGATACCAGACGTTGATAGAGAAACCCTCTTCCTCCCATCTTCTCTACCCAACGCACTTGGAGCTTTCGGGAGAATATCGACCAATCATTGTCGTATCGTGGTATTGATCGTACCTCTTCCTAACAAACCTCCCCATCCTTTACTATTGATCTGGATGCTTATATTGGTATCCATACCTCCTGTCTATGTACCACCATGTTGGTATTTATAATATCAACCTCTACCTCTCTTGTCGTTGATTGGATAATCAACTAACAATAACTTCCTCAAGTTCATGGCCATTGATACAAGGACTGAAAGGACACAATAATCTTCTGTGAACAACTGGTACCATTACGTGTCATAAATCTGGTTGTTCACATCTCTTAGTGCTTGGAACTAAACCCGCTAAGTTAGATGAACACAATAAATTCATCCGATTCGAATGCTTTAGGTGCTTTCTGACTCCGTTCCGTAACGTTGACAGTCAGTTTAAAGACCGCGCTTTGACCAAACTCAGCCTGAGAGATTCCGCTGCTGAGAAGTTGGACAGCGCTGGATTTGCCATTTTTAAGGACGTTTGTATACAGAATCTACATTCATCTGTTATACAAAGACCCCAAATCCCCACAGGTTATTCTATTGTGGAAGTTCAAATGGTGGGTTCCCTTGAGAAAAACAGCTACGTCTATCGCAGCTATGCAAGTTGAAGAAGAACCAATTTGCTTGGAATCTGAAGAAATTCAAACTACAGCATCCAGGAGTAGCGATAATGATTATGTGTTAGAGTAGTATCAAGGTCCACAATGTCTTACGGCATATGATTATCGGCATGCCAATTACATATATACAATACATTAATATACTTGAAATACTTGACCAACCTATTATGGAGATTTATTGTGCTTATTGTAGACTCAACAATCTACACATTTTCGCAGTTTGTCCTCAATTTATGACTCAATGTCACCACTGTCAATTCAAAGGACATGCCAGTTTCGATTGCCCTTTCAATCAAGATCAAGAAGGAGTTTATGCGTTTCACCCATACCTCTCTTCCTCCGTTGAACAAAAATCTCGCTCCCCCAGTTACGAACTGATGAAACGTGTTGGCGAGAACATTTCAACCAAATACGTTCGCAAATATCTGAGGAATATTAATCCCAATAACTCGGATTCTTATAACTTGATCAACTTCATCCATCAAGATCCGGAATATGGTGACTTGTTCATAAACTCACATCCTGAGTTACAAGAAGTTCATAGAAGACCATATGAATATAAAGCCAGAGAACGCGAATTAGAGAGAATAATCAAACCGACGAAATTTCTCACTACACACGGTCAACCTACCACTGTCGTGCAAACGACCCATCAAGGACCAGTAAAAGCTGCCCTGCCGTCTTGAAATGAGCTCTAAAGGTTGTTCGCCCTCGATCCACCGATGTCGACATCGATCAACCGGGTACCTCGACCGGCGGATACACCGATCGTAATCCAAAACCTTCTGATGCTATTGTATTGCACCCTTCCCCCAGGAGTTATAGCCCTCCTAGTAAAGTGGCTCACTCCAAAGAGAAAAAGACTCTTACTAGTCTTAAAAAACTCCGTAAACGCCGTTCGAGAAAGAAGGACTGATAGTTAGAGTATTTTTATATATTAGAAACTGTGATTTTTTATATTTTATAGACTTAAATCCCATTTTCTGGGAGCGGTGTAAAAGCTTTTGCGGACATAACAAGTCGTTTTTACGCAATGCGCTGAATACTCTAAAAAGGCCTAAAATTGTTCAACTACGCGTCGGTCAGAAATTAGAACCAAGATGACGAAATCTGTCAGCTGATTCTTTGTGTACGTGGAGATTTCTTTGTTTGGGCCTATTTCAGCCAATCAGAGCAATCTTCCCAGTTATGCCAATAGAGACCTACCTGTGGAAATTGGCGCATGCGCAGTTTTAAGTTTTTCTGAGAATCCAATTCCTTTCTGGATTCTGTACTAAGTACAGACGTTTCAGACTTTGGCCCAAGAACATCTGATGGCTGGAGTTATAAGAACGTAAATCTATTAATCGCATTTCATGCGGCATCTTAACACTCTTATAAGACATACTGACTCTGTTCACCGCACTGTTTTAATGCTGTTTATATTGTTGTTAATTGCTGTTTATATTAATGGATGTTATATTTGGAGAATACCTATAAATAATCGTAAACCCCTCAACTTTCTTAATTACTGAGGTAAGCAGAAGGGTCTACCGGTAGCAACTGCGACTCAAATTATAGTGGTTTTTGAGTGGATTAAATGCTATTTCATAATCCCTACGTGTGTCAGTTGCAATCCTCCATATATATGATCAAAATCAGTGACGGTCGGCAAATTAGTGTGAAGTCGTGTGAAAGTTAATAAAGCATCTCCTAAAGAATGCGCTATTTACAAGATTCCATAGCCATCTAGTTGTGATTAGTGTAAGTCATAACTCTGTTTTATACTTAAAGTGCCACATCCTAAAGGAACTGTTAATATTTCCCCAAAAGTAGATATAGTTGTCGGAGATCATATAGTACCGATCAATCGAATAATACAAAGTAGCCTACACCGCAATAACTTTCTCTGGACCCGAATCCAGTCTCCCACACAGTGGGTCATACGCCGCGCACGGACTGGCTACGGCGGATGTAAATTCAGTACACCAGGTAATTGGTAAGAGCAAAAGTCGATTTATAATTAACCCTATTAGTACCGGGCTATAAAATGTTGTACAAATACCGGGGAGGGGTCATATTGACCCCCCCCTCTAAAATCTACAAATATTTACGAAAACGTCTGATTTTTTGTTTGTACGTAGGTATCACTTGTCTGGATCCGACCGAAAAAAAAAATTTTCGAAAAAATGTACTGCGGTGGTTATATTGCAGCACCAAAATTACAAGTAGTGCACAATTTTCACCAAATTTGAAAGTTACATTTTCGGCTAATTATTTTTCAATACAGGTTTTCTGGGGTGCAAAATACATTGGAAAATATTAAAAAATGATATGATTACTATAAATGGCTGTTTAGTCCTCTCTGCGTAGGAAAAAAATGAAAAAAACAAGTAACCAGCACTTTTCAGTTAGAACACAAAATTTGTAATTCACTTATACGATGCTATAAATTCACATTTTCAGGTTTTCGAGGGCGCTGATTCTAATGGAATACATTTCTAATATGCCAGATCATTGCTACTTGTATTTTTCGGCGTAATTTGGCAAATTTTGGTGCTAGCACCAAATTTCGTACCCATCACCAAAAAGTACAAGTTTGCGATGTTCAGTGCTGTTTTTATTGATTCCATAGGATTCAGGACCCTCATAAACCCGTATAACGCAAGAAACAAGGTGATACTATCTACTTATCAATTTGCATATTTTCCAAAATTTGGTGCTGGCACAACAATTTTCACCCACCGGCGAAAAATACAAGTTTGAGAACTCTTATGAAATTTTTACTGATTCCATTGAATTCAGAACCATCACAAACCCGTATAACGCAAGAAACAAGGTGACACAATAAATTGATATATTTGCTGGTTTTCAAAATTTGGTGCTAGCACCAAATTTTGCACCCACATCCGAAAAATACAAGTTTGAGATGTCTAGATCGATAATTATATTTTCCATTGAATTCAGAACAGCCATAAACCTTTAAAACGCAAGAAATAAATTGTCACAAGCAATTTTATCTATTGAATGGATTTTCAAAATTTCGTGCTAGCACCAAAATTTGCACACAGCACCGAAAAATACAAGTTTGATACGCTTGGTGCAACTCGTATATATTTCATCGAATCCAGAAACCCAAAAAACCCCAATTGCGTAAAAAACAAGTTTCAAACGATCAATTTACAAAATTGACTTATTTCGAAATTTGGTGCTGGCACCAAAATTTGGCACCCACCGAAAAAAACAAGTTTGAAATTTCTAAATCAATTTATATGAATTCCATCAAATTTCTAACACCAAAAAACCGGTGTAAATCAAAAATAGAGATGTTACAATCATATTTAATGAAATGTAATTTTCAAAAAACGTCTCAAAAAAAGTGCCAAAAGTAGGGTTAAAAAATGGTGCTATAACTCGAAAAGTACCCAATATTTTTGAAAACGGTTTTCACTACTAGGAAGACAATAGATTTTTAGGAAAAGTCATAAAATTTCAGATTCCCAACTGCGTTTGTTTCAGAATTATAATAAAAAAACCACGGGGGGGGGGTCATATTGACCCCCCCCCGGGTTTAATAGGGTTAAAGGGACATTTAAATTGGCAGGTTAACTGCTAAAAGGTCTAAAAGCGCGAACAATCTTAAGCCTGTTACGAGTCATGTAACTAGCAGGACCTATGATATTTCACTTTGCTTGATTGCTTATTGCATTGCATCATTAACTTGCCGTGCGTATTAAATCTTATTGTTATAGTTATTATTATTGCTTTACCATGTTGATGAATATACAAGACCAGAGATCACACCAACTTGATTTCCACACGGTTAGTGCGCGACTGCGCCCTGTCTGTAATAGATTCGGTTCATTTAGTGCGAGTGTGTGCGTCCATAGTACTGCAATATTATTCCCCAACTAGTTACTATAATCTATTGCAGCGGATGTGGGGTTAGCCTCCCGTAAAAGCCTTGACACTTCCTATATTAGCCCCCTGTTTACCACATTCCCTTTCATTGTTTAATTTTTATTGTCAGAAAGTTTTTGTTGTTTTTCTTGTAAAAGCATATATTTATTTATTTCCTAAAACGAGTTACCTATTCACTATGGCACAAATGGAAATCAGCTTTTCAAACAACGAGATAGTTTGCAGCGAGAATCAGTTTATACACTACTAAAGAACTCGTTTGGTTTTTATTTCGAATTGTGAAACAAACTCTTTCCGTTAATGATAAATACAACTTTAAACCAACCCGTTCCAATTCTGGAAAACTACGCTCACTTTATATTAGTATATATATTATATCAACGCTGCATAAAACCATCCCTTTTTTTAAGTCCTTTGCTCCCCGCAGAAGAGCTGAGCTGTGGCTTGTCAGATGGTCAGTAAATTATGCGCCACTAGCAGACTAGGGAGTTTACGATCGACACCAGCCTTAAAGGCAATATAACTAGCTAATTGACCATATAGGCGAATAATGATAACGCATGGTTTATCGGAACCGGTAGGTCTGGACTTTTTCGGCCCTTGTCTATGAACGGTATTTTTCCGGTATCTATGGTATTTTTCCGGTTTTGGGCAAAAGACTAGAAGTTAAAAGAGCTTAGTAGAGTGTTTATTTAGTGAATCCGGTAATTTGTGCACCATACGCCATGCCATATAAGGTAATAACAGTAAGTCAGAATCAGCACCTTTGAAAACCTATACATAACCGAAAATAGCACAATTATTTGAAGCTTTAGCAATTTCGATATTTTTTGCAATGCCAAACAAAAGTGCCATGTGCCACATGGTAAAAAGTGGCACTTCTGTACCACTAGAGCGTTCTAAACCATTTGTTTACGCTTCAGCACCCTGTTAAAACCTAGTGGAACCATAATCTTCGCTATTCTGCCTGTATTTGTGCCAAATATGCAAATTTTGGCAGGTGCCAGTGCCAGAAATGGCACAAAGGCACCCTTTGAGAATTTGAGACCCATCTCTGAAGATTCACCGCTGCCGAAAACCCGTATAGGTGAAAAATTGTGCACAAACTATGAATATTGCAATAATATGAATATGCAGATTAAAAGGTTGAAAATGTTTAAGTGGTGGAAATTGTCCCTCTTATTTGATTGATTGGCGGTTTGGTATAATTTCTTACATACCGTTTTGGTGATAGAATCGCTCAATAATAAATTTATGTTTCATAATTATGATCAACAAATTAAACCGAATCATCTCTGAATGAATCATCTCTGAAGCATCCCGATCCCACATCAAAGGAGGTTTCCAGTTAAGTAGGATAAAGCAAAGGATACTTTAGTCTACTAAACTCTAAAAATTGGTTAAAATGTCAGAAAATAGTGTCCGTCTAACCGAGACTCGTGCTGCGCGAAGGCCCCACGAACGTGTAAGTTACTGTATCTCAAGTTTTATAATTACAAAATTATGTTATTATCAGTCAATCCTTACTGATGGCGATAGAGGCAACACAGAAAACAATTATTACTGAATCCGTTACTTCTCAGAAAGTACCTACAGCAACAGAATCCATACCGGAGAAACAGTTGATGATAAAATCAACACAATATTGTAATTATGTCAACAAACTAATGAACTAATCATATTGTTATACTGTATATCATTATGATAAAGTACGGGTTTCTTACTGTATATCTACTGGTCAGGCAGTGAACTGCCATAATAGAAGTCCCTACAATTAACTCGATCCGTTTACTCGATCCACAAGAAGTGGTAGAACAAACTTGAAAGTATGGTAAACACTAGGCCTACACCTATGCTTACTTTGCAGAAGATAGGCGGGTTAAATGATTGTTGCTTCATAATCAATTATCAGATGTATAGGCGTACCAGCTGACCGGTACATGTGTAGGCGTAGATGTAGGCGTATGTGTGGGCGTCATGTTAACAACCCCCGGAATGTTCACATTCTTACATTAAAGTTGAAATAAATGGACCGAGATATCAAAAATATATGGTATATGCTGAATGAAATAGTAATGAATAGAATGTGGGAATTTATTTATTCTGCACGTCGTCGCTATCATTAATAAATAAGATTTAGAACGAGAAATTCACGAACAATATAGCTCATGGGTGTAAAATTGTCGACTCGATTTTTCGTTACCTAAATTTATTTACCGGACTAATTGCGGGTGAGTACAAAACAAAGATCCAAGACACAATGCACAGACACTGCATGATCTTCTATCATGTGTTAACTTTCGTTTATTGTTTTGGTTCCCCCCAACACGCATCTGTAACCTGCTCCTTTAAATGGCAATGGGACCTAACGCCCTTTGGGACCTTAAGTGAATTTACCTCTTTGTTTTGTACAGAACGGGCAGTAAAGTCTTGAGTCTTTGGTCTTTGTTTTCTGCTCACCCGACTAAATACTGTTCATAGGTTCACGGTTTGACAAATTTTACGTTTCGGGGAAAAAATACGATATTATTTGTTTTTCATGTAAACCGTTTCACAAAATTGCCTCGTCACCACACTTTTGCTCGCAATAAATGAAATCATTGTTCTGGTAGAGCATCCCTGCTTTACCACTAATGCATTCACGGAAGACGTTATGGCGCCACACGTTGCGGAGTGTCTGATACTCACAGTACTGGTAATTCCAAAATACCACCACTACAACAACGTGTACGGACACTCAGTTATACTTAGGGCTATTTATGGGGGGATTTATTCACGATTAATTCATAATGAATTTCGTGATAGAAGAAATAATAGTGAGCATAAGCAGTATTTTCTTGCCCTGTCTTCTACAAATTTTGTGAGAGAAGTGGACTTTTCAGATAAAATATATTTATCCAATAGAAACCATTGTTATGAGCAGAGTAATATTTCTAACATCATTCCACTATACCTCAACCAATCAGACACAATGAGTACTTTTACCTTCATCCAGTGATTGGTTGATTTCATTCCTTCAGTTCATTCAGTGATTGGTTGGTGATTTTTGTTGATTTTGTTTCTATATTACAGTAGAAGTAGGAATAACCAACATTATTATTGTTATTTATTCAGGGCGATACAACCCATATTACTATCCGGGTTAAATAAACATATTGCAAATAAATCTTTATAAAATCTTGAACTAAACCAATACTGTAATATACAAAAAGAGGAGGTACAGTATAATTATTTATAGTAAAGCATTAAATTCTAGGATAGGTTGGAAGGAGTTCTGAAGTATCTTGTGTATTGAAATTAACTGTCCAGGCCAACTACGTGGCCTGGTAGGCCACGTAGTTGGTAGGCAGGGTGCAGAGGGCCTGGTAGGCCACGTAATAGCAGAGGGAGAGGCGGGGGTGAATAGACCCGACCGTGATAGGGTTGATGTGTCGACTAGAGAGGGATATAGTAGCGGGGTGAGAGATAGCGAAGTTAGATGTGGCGAGTGGGGGGGGGGGGGGCTACAGGGGCCCCACAACAGCGAGTTAGCGGCGAAAGGGGGGGGGCAGAGAGTGACCCACAGCCGTCAGCGGATAATGCGCGGGCCAAAATAGGTAAACCGCAACAACCGGTGACGGAAAGTAATAGGGGGATTGCGAGTATCCCCAGCGGCGTGCGACCGAGCAGAAAGAGACAGGTTGACGTCGTAAGAGGGCGGACGAAGCGTCGAGCCCGATCAGAAGAGGGAAGAAGAACAGTGGGGTTTAACCGGGAGGTCGACGAGAGATCTCACGAGCGGGAATACTCCACTGAAAGGAGAAGAAGAGAAGACAGTAGTAGAGATATCGCCGCGAACGATAGAAGAGCGAGGACGGATAGCGAGCCGTCGGTAGTTGAGATGAGGACGGAGAGTCAGTGGGGTCGGACTCCGGGAGATTGCCGTCGCCCCGGAGAGATGCGACCCGGCGAGGCGCACTACGCGCCGATGGAGGGGTACGCGATGTACCGGTACGAAGACGAGAACAGTAGAGGGGGGGGTCGAAGAGAAACTTTCAGACGGAATACACCTATCGATCGAGAATACGGTAGCCGCGGGGAGGATTATTCGAGAAGAATAAACTTCGATCCCGAACAACACATGCAGACTGTAGGACATACTGTAGGCCTTACTGCACATACCATAGGCCATACTGAGAGAGGCAATGTAGGCGATAGGATAGCGTGGACAACGGGATTAAACCCGGAAGTCGCGGAGTACATACCGGCGGGTAGGCCAGAAGCTGATAAGCCTATACCGGTACCAGTACAGCAGTATGACTACAGCATGCAGGGACATAACATATACCCAGGGGAGGGGGGAATTATTGCGGATAGGTGCATGGGCCCCAACATATTAACATCAACCCCAGTACCAAACATACCGGTGGGGGGGGGGGACAGGGTGACATTCCCCCATCACAATATCAACAATATATCCCGATAGGAGCAAGAACAACGAGACCCTTGGATGAGAATAGGTCGTGTGACACAGAAATATGGAGGGGGCCGCTACCCCCGATGACATACCCAAGTCAGAGAAGATCGAGAAATAGGACGGACGAACCGCACCAGACAGGAGAAACTATACAGCACCCGTCGAATCCATTGGAAGCGCAGGCGATGGGGATGGACACGTTGATCGATGCGTTGAAAACGAGGATCGAGCTACCACCCGTGGAACCATTCAAATTCGATGGGAGCAGGCCGGAAGAATATCTACAGTTTCGGCGCATGTATAGTAACGAAATACTAACAAAAAACTTGACGCAGGCAGAGTGCCTATAGTATCTGCAAGTGTACACGGGAGGCCCAGCATACGATATCGTGAGGCAATATCAAGGAATAGAGGGCGGCTTCACGACAGCATGGCGGGCACTGGATAGGGAATACGGGCACCCGGCCAAGATCATCAGGCAGACGCTGAGAGGCATAACATCGGGTGGCCTACAGGATAATCCCGTTAGCATTAAGACGTTCGCTAACAAAGTCGAAAAGGCGCTAATCGTGCTGAAGACGCTAGACGCGCCGTACGAGCTCAATGCGTCCAACAACATCACCACGATAGCGCAGGCACTACCAAACTGGCTGCGCAACAAGTGGAGGAAAATCGCCTTCTCCACTCGAGATAAGAAGGGTGCGGAACCGGGTTTAGAAGAAATGTCAAACTTCTTAAACTACGAGGCTGAACTAATAACTGACCCAGTCTATAGCGAAGACAGCCTGGGAAAGGGACCGAAGACAGACTACCATAGACCGAAACCAGAGCACAACACATCAAATGCATTACCGAGACTCAGGCAATCATTGCCATATGCAGCGACGCAGGGGACTGCAAGTCCACAGCTAGCCGAGGATAAGACAACACCATGGAACGGACAGGGAAACAATAACAACACGAATAAACATAACCCCAGTACGTCCAGTAGGCTAAATCCAAACAATAAGAATAGTAGGGACTTTGGTACAAACGCAACTGCGATACGCAATGCACTGTATAAAGATGGCTACGACCCAAAGAGCAAATGCCAGCTACACGCAAATGCGCTTCATCAAACCATGAACTGCAGGTACTGGCAGGCGCTACCTAGGCAAGATCAGATAGATTATGCGTTCAGCAATAAAATCTGCTCGCGATGTGTAATAAGTGGACATAGAGCAAGGGAGTGCAAGGAGAAGCCAATAAAATTTGGTCAGAGGAGAGGCCAAACGATGGTGACGAGCACAGTAGGGGCGAAGAGAGAGGAACGGTGTTACTTGGAGTAGTACCAGTGCGAGTGATCGGGGAAGGCAATCGATCAGTAACAACACTAATGCTGGTTGATAGTGGAGCTGCCTTCACATTAGTCGAGGAATGGGTGGCCGAGGAGATAGGATTGAGAACAAGGCCAAGCAGAATGGTGGTAACAACCATCTCTAGCAAAGATGAGATCCTGGAGATGAGAACAGGACGGTGCGCAATTGCAGCAGTGGCACCAGGATGCGACTATGGGGCAACCATCGACCCCATCCAAGTGATAGAGTCAATTAATATTAATGCCAGGCGACCAACCAACATCGAGGTCGAGCAGTATAAATTCTTGGACGACATTGACTTCTCAATCCCAGACGTGGACGTTAGGAAGGTGTCCATCATAGTAGGCATGGACTGCCCAACGGCCCACGAAAGAATGCAAACGGTCTTCGGCGAAGACAAGCAGAGTGACCCGGTGGCCATATTAACACCATTCAGGTGGACGCTGAGTGGTCCAATTAAGAGCAAGATACCATTTAGGATGTCGGAGACATCAGGATGCATGTTCGCGGGAACAATGCAGGAAATGGGTGACGAGGGAGCAGAGGAGCAGCTTAAAAGACTGCTCAGACAGGATTTCGAGGGATTGAAAGAAAACGGGGTCGGGACCTCAGTAGAAGACAAGCAGGCTTTACAAAGCGTGGAGGAATCGATGACATGCAATGAGGGGCGGTATACTATAGGAATGGTATGGAAACTACCGAAGATACCGCTGCCCGACAATAGGGGGATGGTACTCACGAGACTCCGCAAGCTGAAACAAACACTAAAACGGAGCCCCGAGAAGAATGAGTACATCCACAGAACAATTAAGAAGTACGTCGAGAAAGGATGGGCCGTGGAGTTACCGGTCGATGAGCCGAACACGGACAGGACATATTACCTGCCACTACACGTGGCTTTAGATCCAAAGAAAGGTAAACTACGGATGGTAGTCGACGCATCGGCAAAGACCGACGGAAAGTGCTTAAAAGACTACCTGTTAGAAGGCCCAAACATATACAATTCGGGCATAGAGGTGTTACTTAGATTTAGAAATGGGAAACACGCCTTCACGTGTGACATAGAAGGCATGTTCAACCAAGTCCGTGTAACGGAAGAAGATAGCGACAGTCAACGCTTCTTATGGTATAACGGCGAGGAATAACCGTCGATAATACCGGCATATAAGATGGTAGTACAGAACATGGGGGCCAAGTCGTCTTCATTTACGACGACTATGGCAGTGAGAGACACAGTAAAGGGGAAGGAAGATAGATACAGCAGTAGGGCCGTCGATATTATTCGACGCGGCTTCTACGTAGACGACGGAATGGAGTCTGGAAATACGGTTAAGGAGATACTGGATACAGGGCGCGAGGTTCGCGACATCCTAAAAGGATCCGGCTTTAACCTGACCAAATTCCAATCCAGTTCGGAAGAATTTATCAAGGCGATAGAGGACAAGAGGCCAGAATCGACCATGGATAATCCCACAACAGCCAAAGGGCAGGACATGGCGATTAAGAGAACAGAATCTCAACAGAAGGCATTGGGAATCGTGTGGGATAGAGAGACAGACGAACTGAAGTATCAGCTGAGCCAGGAGGGCGCAGACATCCACACGAAGAGGGGCTATGTATCGTATATAGCAAGGATATACGATCCCCTAGGCCTAGCATCCCCATTATTAGTCACGGGGAAACAGATACTCAAGAGAGTATACAAACTGAAGGATGAGTGGGACGTAGAGGTACCAGAGGAAATCAAGAAACAGTGGAGCAAGTGGACAGGAGACTTGGAGAAGATGGGAACATACAACATGCCACGGGTGTATTTCCCGGATGGGAACATGACGAATCTGGACCTACACATGTTCTCCGACGCGTCGTTGGAAGCGTACGGAGCGGCACTCTACTTAGTACAACGAGAGGGGGCTCATAAGCCAAGATTAGCCTTTAGCAAAGCAAAGTCAACGCCACCAGATACAGCATCAGTTCCTAAGTTAGAATTGACAGCCGCGAGACTAGGAGTAAGAGCCACAGCCTACCTAGTGGATACTATTCCCAACATAGTGGAGACACACTACTGGACGGACTCCATGGTAGTGCTTGGTTGGCTACACAACGAAAGGACGAGATACCCGATATTCGTCGCGAATAGAGTGGACGAAATAAGGGCGAGTACAGAACTGGAAAGGTGGCACTACTGCCCAACAGACGATAACCCAGCGGACTTGTTGTCGAGGGGCGTGGTACGCCACACTTTCTTGAAGAAGGAAGTATTGTGGCAACATGGGCCACAATTTCTGAGTGATAAGGAAGCCTGGCCGCCGATGAGAAAGGTGGACCCGGGCTCGGAAGTAGTATCAGAAGGAGAAGAGGGAGATTCAGAGGGAGAAGAGATATACTCCCAGATGGTGAGGGAGATTAGGGACGTGCAACCAGGACGGGAACTGTGCAATAACCCGACGGATAAACTCCTCAGCTACAGTTCTAGTTGGTATAAGACCAAGAAACTAGTGGCGTACTGGAGAGCCTTCGGGAATTTCCTTGCGGGAGTTGGCAAGGACAAGAAGATCAGGACAACCATAGATCTGGAAGGAGCGGCCAAGGCAGTGATCCGCTATGAACAACGGAAGAACTATGGCGACGAGGTGGAACGCGTCGGTAACCAACAGCACCTCCGACGGGACAGCGAGCTGATTACGCTGTCGCCACAACTCAATGACGACGGGATTCTAGTAATGAATTCTAGGGTGGGATACAACAACAGCATAGTCGTACCACCGAAACCCATCATCATTCCCACAGGATCGCCAATAGTCCACCAGATTATCTGGGACTCCCACAAATCGATATTGCATGGGGGCACCAACCGAACCCTCACAGAAATAAGGAGGACCTATTGGGTCAAACAATTGAGGAAGAAGGTAAAAGCGGTAGTGGGGCAGTGTCAGACCTGCCGACGAGCGAAGAAGGAGCGAGCCATACAAGAGATGGCGCCACTACCAGCAAGTAGAGTAAGACAGCACGACCCGCCATTTACGCATTGCGGTGTGGACATGTTCGGGCCGATAAAGATCAAAGTGATGCGACACACGGAGAAACACTACGGCATTATCTTCGTATGCAACAATACGCGGGCGGTAGGGATAGAACTCGCCCAAGATGCAACCGCATCAGCGTTCATTAACGCCTTAGAAAGGTTTAGGGACCGCAAAGGTGGGACGATCGCAGTGATATACAGCGACAACGGCACCAAATTTGTGGGCGCAGAGAGTGAGATGGCAGAGGCCTTGGACATCTTGGAGGGAGAAGAAGTCAGGGCAGCCATGAGGCGACGACAAGTAAAGTGGGAGAGAAGGACGCCGTATGCACCACATACACTAGGGTGCGTCGAGAGACTGGTGGGCAGTTCAAAGCGTCTAATGACGAAGCTAATGAACACCCACATGGTCACTGAGGACGTCTTACGGACAGTACTTGCGAAGTGCGGGGGGATCATTAATAGCAGACCGCTATATCCGGAGAATGATGACCCTGAGTCATTAGACGTGCTGACGCCTAGCCATTTCCTGATGGAAAGGCCAGCGACCATCGATATGCGGGGTGTAGACCCAGATGACATACACTCCCGCCAAAGTTGGAAAGTCGCTAAAGCAATAAGCGCAGAGTATTGGAGGAGGTGGGTCGAGGAATACCTACCCACACTCCATAAACGAAGCAAGTGGAGGAAGTCAAACAGGGAGTTAAGAGAGGGAGATCTCGTAATCGTTACGGATGATACTATCATCAACAACCAATGGCAGTTGGCGAGAGTTGTAGGCACCTACTCCGACGAGGACGGAAGAGTCCGATCGGTAGAAGTGCGGATAGGTGGAAAGATATGTGCGAAGGACAGAAAAACCTACAGGAGAGCTGTAGGCAAATGCTGTCTGTTAGAAGGGGCACCTTAGTAGAGTTAAAGAAAAGTTTAGTCGTCCAAGTTTTGGACTGAGGGGGGTGGGATTGAGGGCGAGAAGCCCTTCCCACAAACAAAATAAAAAAAAAATAAAATAAAATAATAGTACATGGTAGGTACGCAGTTAGTACGAGAGAGTTAGTTAGAAGGTACATAGTACCTAGTTAGTTAGTTAGTTAGAAGGTACGTAGTACCTAGTTAGTTAGAGAGTTAGAGGGTACGTAGTACCGCTAGTTAGTTAGAGTTAGAGGGTACGTAAGTACCTAGTTAGTTAGAGAGTTAGAGGGTACATAGTACTGCTAGTTAGTTAGAGTTAGAGGGTACGTAAGTACCGCTAGTTAGTTAGAGAGTTAGAAGGTACGTAGTACCGATAGTTAGTTAGAGAGTTAGAGGGTACGTAGTACCGATAGTTAGTTAGAGAGTTAGAAGGTACGTAGTACCGATAGTTAGTTAGAGAGTTAGAGGGTACGTAGTACCGATAGTTAGTTAGAGAGTTAGAAGGTACGTAGTACCGATAGTTAGTTAGAGAGTTAGAGGGTATGTAAGTACCGATAATTAGTTAGAGAGTTAGAGGGTACGTAGTACCCTCTAACTAGTTAGAGAGTTAGAGGGTACGTAAGTACCGCTAGTTAGTTAGAGAGTTAGAGGGTATGTAAGTACCGCTAGTTAGTTAGAGAGTTAGAGGGTACGTAAGTACCGTTAGTTAGTTAGAATTAGAGTTAGAGGGTACATAGTACCGTTAGTTAGAAGAGAGAGAGTAAGAGGTAAAAAGGGGATATAGATATATATATTAGTTAGCAGTTAGTAGAGAGAGGGGGGCATATGAGTACAGCTGGGTAAATCGTGTGGCCACACGACGCATACTGCTGTACTGCATAGGCCCACAGAGTAGGCCAGAATGTGGATTAGAGAATAGAATAATCCATAGGCAATAGTAAGTAGTAGGACAGTAGAATCAAAATTAAATAGATGAATAAATAGAATAGGGCTGAAAGTTACAAATAATGGCAACACAAGGAAAGTTATTCTAGAAAATAATAAAAGTAACGGACAGAAATTGTAAATTATGCCCATTTACTAGCTTCAAAATTAATTAGTAGTAATTTAGGTTAAAAGGCGCAGTTAAGTAAGAAATAGGCCATTATCGAACCGTACAGAACATCCTAGATACATCACTCATCTGTATTGCGCCTTGGTAAGGCACCACCCTGCAGGTGAGCGAGTGAGTGTTCGGAATGGCGAGCAAGTTGATCAGGAAGAGAAAGGCGGAGTCAGGAGGAAAGGAGATACTGGTGGATTTCACCGAGAGGCATCCGGAAGAGAAGACGTGAGCATACTACGAGAGGTTGGAAAGGGGTCACGCGGCACGAGCGCTGCAGGATCACTTCAGGGAGATGCACGAACAGCGGCTGGTCGGGACCTACGGGACGCCGTCGCTGGACAACGCGATCTTCCAACACTTCCACTACGTGGTGAAAGGGGACGAGGCGAAGTTCAGGATTCCGAAGTACCCGAGGGAATCACCGAGGAAGGACTGGAAGAGATTCATAGAGTCCGTCAACAGAGGAGGATATATGATCCTAGACGACGAGGGAACCGTGGAAGACGAGGCGGGTTCGAGACGAGGATCGGCGGGGTCGGCCAGGACCATACTCCTACATTTGGCCGCGCCAAATGGGGACATCTTCTTATTCGATCTAGGAATGTATGGGAAGAAGGACGGGCCGAAATTAAACCGGTTACCGAAAGCGGTACAAGTCTTAGTAAGAGAGAAGTCGACGACGAAAGTGGGATCGGCGATTCGCGAGGACGCGGAGAGGATCATCGGTCCGGACGCCACCAACCTCCTGGATATGCAGAAAGTCTTTATGGCTATGACGGCACCGGATGGGTTGGGGGTAGTCGAAAACACAGGCCAATGCGGGGCGGTGGCAATGGGCCAATTATTGGGGCTCGTATGCCACAAACCGATGGACTGGGGGAAGTTTAGGGAAGAATACGGAGCAGAACTAGCGAACTCGCTAAAGTGGGGAGCGAGACCGGGAAAGCAGGAGGTATATCAATTCCGCAGGGGAGCGATAAAGGTATATATCAGAAGCGATATATCCTGCAGGAGGACTGGATGATGATAAGTTTGCTTAACTTATTCATGACCGTGGTTATCGAGAGGGAACCAGGGGCATTTCTGTTATCGGGATCACCCCTAAGCTACAGGAGAGCCTTTAAGACGGCCTTTGACGGTCTGGTAGACCACCCGGGGCTGAAGGGCGAGTCGGTGTACTACAACAGCCGGCATCTGGTAGACAGGGAGACAGATACACCGTATCAGAGATGGGAGCAGCTAGAGACGGATAGATGAGAAGCAAAGCGACTGGAAGAAGTCGCTAGACGGGAGAGGATAGAAGCAGAGGAGAGGGAAGAGGAGGCCAGGACACAGAGTTACGGCTTCGAGGAACAGGCAGGCCTAGACGAACTTCATTGGACTTCATCAGGGAGTTTGGGGGAGTCTCTACGGCGAGAACTGGGATGGACGGTGGGATCGCCGAAACAGTCGACGTCGGGGTTGTAATCGATGCCCATACCAGCGGGCGCCGAGGGCGACCAACCGCCAAGGAAGTTAAGGGAGCTAGAGGGATGGAGAGCTACGGGCGAGAGCCAAGGCGGGAAGGGACACAGTGGATCCATCGGGATACCGGGGTTGGAGACACTGCCAGAAGAGGAGGACGACGACGACGAGTTCGGAGAGATGCCGCCCATCGAGAGGATAGGCCACTCGGACACGGACTGGGTTGGCGGAAGGGTGGTGACGGCCAGTGGGGCGAGGGCCTTCTGGAACAGATCCGGCAAGCGGACCTGGGTGCACGAGGAGCCGGCGATGGATTTCGCGGGGAGCACTATCAGGTTGGGCGAGCAACCGGGGACGGCACCACGGATAGTATTCGGGGAGACGATGCCCGAGAGGGGCGGAGAGATCGACGTAGATAGAGAGCCCAACGTAGAGAAGTTCGCCTACCAGCGACTCCACAGACCGTGGAGATCGCTTGGGACGAAAGACGAGGTGGGACGGGAGACATTGGTACTCGGCTGCGACTACTGTGGGAGACAGACCCATCGGGAAAGGAGCTGCCTATACCGGTTCCAGAAGGGAACCTTCTGTCTCTACTGCCGAGAACCAAGCCACAGGATGGGGGCGTGTCCACGGTTGCATAACCGATGTCCAAAGTGCCACTTTTGGGGACACTACGGATGCGAGTGCGACTGGATGAACGACGAGGAGAAGTTTACAAGATTCGAGGAGTGGGCCGACGTCGGGGCCATGACGCGCCAGCGCATGAAGGCCCAGGAGTTCAAGTGGGGTTTCTTCCTTATCAATCAGGAGACTCACATGGAGATCATAAAGCGGAGGCTACCGTTTACCTACCAAGAGGTAGCAACGGCGGCGTCGTACGCCGGAGTGATGAACACGCAAAGATATTTGGACAGGTGGACGCCAGAGAACCGAAGGGAGTTTAGGGATTTCTTGGCGGAGCACGTACCACAAGCAATGAAAATGATCCTATGGGACGCCACCAGAGGGAGACAACCGGGCCACTCTGAGGGGCCACTGGCGAAGCGATATCGGGCACTAATAACACCAGCGCCCAAGGAGCCAACGACCGGGATCAGCATGGAGGTGGCGGCGAAGGTCCGAAAGCAGAAAGCGGATCCCAGAGGAACGGTGGTAACCAAGAAACGACCCAGGGAAGAGGACGCCAGGGGGGACTATCCCCAGAGGAACAGATAGGTTCCCAGAGCCGAGGGAGAGAGACTGAGACTTGGACGTGGTGCGCCTGGAAGGCGCCGCGTGAGACGTACGAACTATTAAGTACAAATTTAATTAATGCAAATAATCATATAAGTGCAATTTGTATGTACGTATGTAGTAATTAGTAATCTACGAATATATACGCTGGGAGTAAGTACTATAGTCATACAACCTTTCTCAATTAGCTACTGGGACTGGGGGATAACTGACTATGGCACTATGGATGAGACACCAGACAATTTCACACTTCTTGAGTGCGACGGCACAAGAGGGGGGGGGGGGAGATTCGTCAGAAGGGATGAGGCAATCGAAATGGGGTTGAGGGACGCAGTAATAGTGCGAAGTGCGGAGAGAGTGCGGACGCAATTCTAGTGTGGGGGGGGAGAATAAGAGGCTGAGTGAGGGACGAGGAGGTCCGAGTGTATGAGAGAGTTAGGATGAGAGTGAAGAAGAGATAGGGCGGAAGTGTTGGGGAAACAAAAGTTGCGTGAGAGGTGAGCGCGATCGGCCCGACATGAGACGCCAGGCACACAGGGTAGCGTTATCATACCCATAGGGAGCGGCCTGGAAAGCCGGCTCCGAGAGAAAAGAATTCCACCCCACACCCGATGCTAGATCGGGATCCAGCGGGATTGTAGCGCACTTTTTTGGTTGATGCTATCTTCTTACCGGGAAGATAGCATGGGGGGGAGTGTTAGCTTATTCAATCCCGCCAACACCCCATAAAGTTAAGCCGATAAGCAATATTGGGAGCCACGAGATTGGGTAATTAACCAACTCGTGCCATCCCAATGAGAATGGGAAGGAGAAGCACACAATGAGGGTCAGGGGCCAAACCCCTAACCCAGAGAGAATAGGTGGAGTGAACGGGAACACTCCAAAGGGCGCCAACAAGGGTATCAACCAATCAGAGGGGGGAAAGGCATCGATTAGGTAGAGTAACAAGGCCAACCGGGCAATATAGCCACTTGGCAGTAATCATATCAATTCAGTTATCTCAGTGCAATACCGGTGCTAGATTAGGTTACATAGTTTAGCTAGGGAAGGACCGGGACTTTAGTTACCGTATCCCGCCTTCCGTATACGACAATATTATCTCATATCTATATCTATATCTATATCTGCATATCCAAATATTATATACGACAAACAGCACAAACTCATTCACTCCTTATACATGGCGGGGATGCGTGAACTAACAACGGATAAGCCGGGATCCCTCTTGGATCCCGTCACACTATCTAAGCATTCATAATTTAATCAAGCACACTTTAGCAACACACCAATCAGCGTAACAATCAATAGTCAATACTTACCAATTTGTAGTTCCCAATGTACAATTTACAGTCTGCAGTTCGCAATATGCAGTTCGCAGTATAAAGTTCGCAACGTAAAGCACAAAGGCCTCTCCCGGGTACATGTAGGCTTCCTAACTAACCCGATTCCTGCCCCCCTAACACTAAAAAATAGAGACAAAATCTGGATCATCAGCCCCCTAATTACTGTACCAGCAATCAGTCTTCCCTCTACACTGCTAGCCCTCCGACCGCAACGGTGACCCACCGCCAGCGTTGCTCGCCTTTGAATCCTCCGCACTCCCTTCGTCGCTACCCCCCGGTGCGCCCGCCGCACCTACCGGTACCTTAGCCCTCCATTTAATGAGTAGCTACCGTAATGGCGCATGCAATCACACAGTCTGACAGTCTAAAGAAATCCCGTGGGATTATCGCTGTCATGTCTCGTAGTGCGAGCGGAGGTTATGAAGTAAATAACATATATATATTTGAGTTCAATATAATACTAGCACACGTATAATGTTACGGTATAATAGCATCAAACATGTTGCGCTGCAGCCATGCTGCATAAGTGGTTCGCGCATACAGCTGTACTGTGTACAGGGGGTCCTGGGGTCAGTATCTAGCAGTACTGCAGTAATAAGCAGTCTGGATGTACCGTTAAAGCCGTAAGTATGTATATCCTTAGTATATTCCCTTCACCCATGTTGCCTTATAATACAGTATAAAGATTGGGGCGAGCCATGACGATGGGCATGACGATGGGATGGCACCAGGTTGTGGGCCGATCGCCCACACGTTCGATGATGCCCTTTGCCTCCATATTCTCGATTTCGCGCTTCGCCTGTTCCGATAAGGGAACGGAATGGGGCGGGCTGCATAAATGCATAAAGGTACAAGCATTTTCCACCAACTCTATTGACATTGGTGGGCCACACATTGTTTTGAGGTGTCCGTCCGTTTGGAAAACATCCTTAAACTCCTCTAGGAATTTGAGTTTAATTTTGTCGTTGTTTATCGAAAGTTCGTGTTTAATTTCGTCAGAGTTTATCGAAAGTTCGTGTTTAATTTCATCAGAGTTTATCGAAAGTTTTGTGTTTAATTTCATCAGAGTTTATCGAAAGTTCGCGTTTAATTTCTTTGGATTCTGAGTTTATTGGTAGTCCCCGCCCGTTTTGTAGCTGCGGCGTATGATTGTTTGGGGGCGGGTTCAGCGTCTGATTTCGCGGAAACGCCCCGAACTTCCCGTTTGATGTCTGGGCGAATAGTTGAAATTGGTTTGGGGAAATCTTTATGTACTATTCCCAAACCTTTGCAGCCCTGTAGAGATATGTAGATATCTGTTCCCATATCCGGACATAATTATTATTATTATTATTTATTTATTCCATACCATAGGTACATATTAAAATACAGTAAAATATACCCAAAATACATAAATAAACCCACTCTTTATGAGTGTGGCCCCCTACAGAGAGTTCCATAAAAAGTTTACCCTCACACTCGATTTGGCAACCGTTTGCTGATTGCAGTGGAAAATCGGGAGGAATTATTTCAGTCGACTCTGGTAATTTCCACTCCGATTGTATCATGGAGCCGGCAACAGTGACCTGGGCTCCCGTATCAGCGATACACATGTTTTTTCCCACATATTTGCCCGATTTGTGGAAATCTACCGCGATAAGCGCACGTTTATTTGCGGCGGTGCGCTTGTGGATGTCAGTGATAAGGACGGCGCCGGATGTTTTTGGAGGAATTTTGGATTTAGGTTGTAAACACTGTGCGCCGAAGTGTCCAGTCCTCCCGCAGTTACTGCAATCCTTTCCTGCAGCTCTGCAGGGTGCATTGTTGCTGTGGGGAAACTTCCCTCCACAGTGAAGGCATTCCCCCCATTCTTTTGCCGTGTTGAGGAGTTCTAGGGCGCGGTTTGAGGAAGGACTCCGCCCCGTAGCGGAAGTTTCCTTCCCTTTCCGGTACCTACTCTTAGGGCGTCGACTACATCCCCTGGGTGGGGGTGTTTGCGGAGTCCGTACTGCATTCACACGCTGCCCTCTTATGAGTTTAGTATCCCTTGCTGCGATTTCGCGGCACCGGCAAAAATCGAGAGTTTCCAGTCGTGTTAGGGGTGGTCGTTTAGTAAAGAGTTCCTCCTGTGTTTCATCGTCATGGATACCTCGGATGAGGAGCGTATTAACCCAGTCGTCTGGGGTCATCGTTTCGAGACCAGCGTCGTCTGCCAGCTCGCACAGTCGTACGTAATAATCATCGAATGTCTGGTTCTCCGACTGTTTTAGTTGGACGAGTTGGTGGCGGTCGACAATGAGGTTCCTCTCGGAACGGAGGTATAAGTGGATCTCCTCCATAACTTCCGCAAGAGTTTTGTCCGTGTTTACCGGGATGTTTAGGCGATGGTGGATGCGGTTGAGGAACTCGGCAGAACAATTCGAAAAAAAGACTGCAAGTTGATCCTCCCGAGGTTTCTGGGATAAGTGGACAACGGTACAGTAGTTGCTCCACTGGATCTCCCAGCATTTGTAGCGCTGAAACGTGATATCTACTTCGAGTTTCTCGGGGGCTCGAGCGTTTAGTTTTACGGTTTCGCCAGGTCCGGGGTTCCGGGGGGGGGGGGGTGCGCCTGCGGGTCCCTGTCGGAGAAATTCCGCCCTCTCTTCTGCACGGAGACCATCGCGATGTTCCTCGCGGCGTTCATCGTTCTCCCGGCGGTGTAGCTCCTCTTCCCGGCGGCGTTGTTCTTCCTCGGCACAGTCACGCTGAAGGTAGATCAGAAACTGCGTTAGGTCGGGCGGTTTATGTTTGTCACCCTGTTCCTGGTCGCCAAGCGCGCCCTTGAGTTGATTGCGTAGTTTGTTGGACGATGTTTTCGGATTGAATTGGATTCCAGCATTTGTACAGTGGATCTTAAGTGTCTCCCGGTCGAGATTATCAATTTCCTCGAGCCGTAGATCGAGCCATTCGTCAGGTTGAATGGGTGTTGTCCTTGCCATCCTGGTCAGCTAGTGTTGTAAGTTCCACGTAGGTTAAATTCTACTGGCTCTGTTTGCCAGCTACACACTGACACACTGCGCCATGTCATGTCTCGTAGTGCCATGTCATGTATCGTAAACTAAGAAATAGAAATCAATCAAGGGAAAAGGGCGCCTATCTAAGCATTCATAATTTAATCAAGCACACTTTAGCAACACACCAATCAGCGTAACAATCAAAAGTCAATACTTACCAATTTGTAGTTCCCAATGTACAATTTACAGTCTGCAGTTCGCAATATGCAGTTCGCAGTATAAAGTTCGCAACGTAAAGCACAAAGGCCTCTCCCGGGTACATGTAGGCTTCGCTTCCTAACTAACCCGATTCCTGCCCCCCTAATACTAAAAAATAGAGACAAAATCTGGATGATCAGCCCCCTAATTACTGTACCAGCGATCAGTCTTCCCTCTACACTGTTAGCCCTCCGACCGCAATGGTGACCCCCCGCCAGCGTTGCTCGCCTTTGAATCCTCCGCACTCCCTTCGTCGCTACCCCCCGGTGCGCCTGCCGCGCCTACCGGTACCTTAGCCCTCCATTTAATGAGTAGCTACCGTAATGGCGCATGCAATCACACAGTCTGACAGTCTAAAGAAATCCCGTGGGATTATCGCTGTCATGTCTCGTAGTGCGAGCGGAGGTTATGAAGTAAATAACATATATATATATTTGAGTTCAATATAATACCAGCACACGTATAATGTTACGGTATAATAGCATCAAACATGTTGCGCTGCAGCCGTGCTGCATAAGTGGTTCGCGCATACAGCTGTACTGTGTACAGGGGGTCCTAGGGTCAGTATCTAGCAGTACTGCAGTAATAAGCAGTCTGGATGTACCGTTAAAGCCGTAAGTATGTATATCCTTAGTATATTCCCTTCACCCATGTTGCCTTATAATACAGTATAAAGATTGGGGCGAGCCATGAACACAACAATCGCATCTTAATCACATAGAACCATTAATCAAAGGGTAGAAATCATAGTTCTGATTGTATTTGGCAGTAATCATTGAGATCGATTAAGAAACACAGCAAGAAATAAGCAGAAATTACAAATTTGCGAATTATTGCAAGAAAACAAATGGAAATACAGAATACACAGAATTATGCACAAAAACTGAGATTAGTGAGATGCACCTACCGGAAATACAGCCAATTTATAGGTGATTCATAAAGGATGATGCAATAATCCTCTGATTGGTTCCCCAATCCGCGCTACCATTAGACCAACCTGGAAGCAGCTAGGCCAATAAGGAAGCCGGATTGTGAACCTATTCCTTCCAGAACCTTCCAGAGCATTCCATGGCCGCACATTGGAGCAATAAGATGTTCTATGCCCTATGATTGGCCCAACTCATCGTTCCATGTGTTGTACGCACCTCATTGGTTTATCAAATTGTACCAAATGAAAATAAATTACCCCAAAATGCAAATTTCCCAACTGGGATTCGAACTCGTAACCTATCTGTAATGCAACCAACGCCTTAACCATCTGACCACTACGCCATGAGATTAACTACGGGTTTTATGTGTATTAATATGAATAGGCATATTACATTACTGTAACTTAATCAAAATGCGTCGGATTTTAGAAAGTTTTTACGTTAAACTACAAATGCTATCTTATAGTGAAATAATCCATCACCGCTCCATGAAAACAGTAAGTAAGACTGTTTTCACCAATCGAAATATAAACTATTTACAAAATACTTCTAAATCTACTGGTGGGACCGAAAATATAAAATAATCACTACCTAATTATTACATACTTAATATTGCAGGTACGGCGTAAATACAATCTATCATACATACAAAATACAAATTTACCAATTAACTTTAGTGCATAAAATACAAAAAAAGTTTTCGGTTATCAAGATAAGCAAATTAAACAAATCAGAACAAAACAAATCAGAACAAATCAAACAAATAATCTCAAGTTTTCAATCACTTGTGTCCTTCTGGGCTCCTCCCCGAGGCGCACCCACGAGGCGGACACCTTTCTACCACCCCTGGGGCCAGTCTGACTGCTTGTTATTATCAGACCGGGCCGGAGGGTGGCCCGATGCTTCCCGGGTTCAATTTTCAATTCCCCGATCACACCAGCACAGCTCTTCGAACGTGTAGCCAGATGGTCGGCTACTGTCAACTTACTGTGGCCTGACTGTACATTGAGCCAACTCAAAGTATAACAAAGAGTCAACCGGCAGGTGGACCAGTCGATAGCGATAGAGCACCAAGGTCGCCCTTGGGCCTAACCGACGGTCTTGTCCCAAGCGGGCTTGCGCTACCCAACATGGAATTTTGACTCATTTTCACCTGCCTCGCCAGCAGTATTGAAAAGACAATACTGTCTGTAGCTCAAAAGCTACTGAACAAGTAACCACTTACCAGTCACTCAACAGATGTTCACAAAATCAAGTACACAACGGTAAGCACAAAATCGAACACATACCATGCACACACAGAAGACATAATCAGGTAAGACAAAATCGGTGACAAATCAGAGGGGACAAAATTGTATCGACTCATAAAGAGTCGAGAGTACCTTATTTTGCCGTCAGGGCAAAATAACTTTGTGTGCACAAAGTATGCTGGGGCGCAGTAAAGATATGGTCCTACTAATACCAGCGGCGTCTGGACCAACTGGCAAGGGTTCCCATACTTACTCGCAGTGGCCACACATACAATCACGTGTACTCACGTACCCACAGCAACAGAAAGCTCAAAGACCCGAACAAATCCCAAAGACCAATCAGCTGAACATGGAGACAATAACATATAGTATCAAAAAAACGGAACAGCTGATGGCCAAAGGAACCCATCCAAGCCCCAAGCAAACTGCCACTGATCGCCCACATACAAAACATAGTTCACACCACATGAACCACAAATCACACCATGCCACCACCCCTACTGTGTACAGGACTGGCAGTACGGCAACATGCCGACTAGACGGTACCACGGCACCATGGCAATTCATGGTTCGTTAGACACGAGGGCCTTCAGTGACTCCCTAGCACTATATATATGATTTAACGTGCCCCCAGACCCTCACGAGTCCGCCGCCGCCTGTTAAGATTACCCATATAGAGACCTCACCTCTTTAGGTAATCTTTATATATTGCAAATATACATAATAAATTAACCAAATTAAATCAGTCTTATAAAATAAACATAATTGCTATTATCTTTCAAATAAGTCTTAAAGTGTCCTCCTGACGAGCTAAAAAGATCGTCCTGCTGGTCTGGATATCTTCTCCTGAGCACTAATTGCAAACGGTAGGCTCGCAAGCCTTCCTTCTCCTTCGCAAGCCTTCCTTCGCTCCTCCAAAACCAACGTCCGAAATAAATACCCAAATATAATATCCAAATATAAATATCCAATATAAATATCCAATATAAATATCCAATATAAACATCCAAATAAAATATCTGAATATAATATCCAATCGGTAGGCTCGAAAGCCTTCCTTTCTTCATCTCGCCCTCCTATTCCTTGGCCGAACGGGCTCATCCACGCCCTCTAATACGATTGGGTGGTGGTCGGGATCGAACTGGACTCGGACTTCGGTGTCGAGCTGTCGGTGGTTCCAAAACGCTAGGAAAGGGGACGACGGGAGTTTCGCACATCCGTCGTGCGCTCAGTCCTCTAAATCCTCGTCCGATTCCAATTGTTGGCTTAACATCGGATCGAGTCTCCACAACGCTGGGAGGAAGTCGAAAGGGTGGGACTGTTCCGTCCGCTGACACCTTGCTCTCTGACGTCGTCTGAATTCTAATGGGTTCCGGCAAAGCGTATCCTGTCCCTCCGCGTGGTTCTCTAGTGAGGGAAACTGTGCCCCAAGTCATCCGGATTTGCGACTTCGATGTCGTCCTCTCGGCGACATTTACTACCTTCTCTATCTCTTGTCCGGCCTTCTGGTCTCTAAGTATACGAAGTTGCAGATCATCCTGTGAGTGACGCGTCTTTTCGGCTAACGGCGTGGCCTTGAAGCCAGTCTCACACAAAACGTCCGTCTCGTCTAAAATACACGAGGTTACGTGTTTGTGATAAAATGCGCTCCTGTATGCCCAAGCTATCGAATGCCAGGCTCCTCGATTCTGCTGTTTGACTCGCAATTTGTCGAATTCCCCGGCGGTAATCTTGTTCACCACAGTTTGAAAGTTCCAAGTGTTCTTGTTGTCAGGGTGTACCTGTAGAAAGTAGTCCCGTCCCGCACAACCTTAAATCCGCTATCCAATGGCAATATATCCAGCACCTCCAAGAGTTCATTGTATTGAGGCATAGCTGACACGTATCCTTCCTTCGACTTTATGAGAGGGTTTACGGCCCAAAATCCCAAGTGTGCTCTCATAGGGAAATGGCGTCGCTGTGTCGATACATGCTCGTCTGCTAGATTCTCCCAATGGTCGAATAGCTGTCGAATGATTTTAACTGACATGTGCTCATAGGGGATGTCCCTAAGTTGACATTCGGATGCCCTATGACCTTTAATATTACAATACGTGCACTGCACCACGAAACGCCAGCAAGTGTAGAAAGTGTGCGAACGTTGATCCCCGCACCAGTTACATACTAAGTCTGGTAGAGATATATGTTTCGCTCCGCATTTCTTTGCGTGGGGGCCAGTTGCCCCGCATCTGCCACAAATAGTGTTGGCAGGGTACCAAACTCGCTCATAGATAAGATCTCCGATGGGGCGAGCGCTACCGTCCACATGATAATTCTCATCATCCGGGTCAGTCAGTATGTTCGTCTCTGTAGGTTGTACACAAACCATGGCATCGCTTTTCTCCAACTCGCGTATCTCAGTTCGTGTCTTCCTCGGAAGGTTCTCCTCTATCTCTATGAGTTGCCGCAACGGTTCGTCTATTATCGCAAACTCGGTCGGATCCACATCGTCGTGATGGGTGGTAGGCTCGCGAGCCTTCCAGGATCCTTCCGGGCCTTTGAATTCCGCGTGGCGTTCCCTGTTGTAGGGTGCTAACGTAAACATCGACGGTCTGTCGACTAGGCTTCCCACGTGAGTGAGATAGATGTCCCTGAAAACGCTAAGTCCCGCTCACGTGAAAACTTCGCAGTGCGCATCGGTGTTGTAAAAGGGTTGGAGAAATCGTCGGAATACATCAGTATGCGTCCTTCCTCTGTCGTAAAAGGTATGTCCTTCACCGAGACATAACGGATGTCGCTTTAGAGTCCTAGACACTACATCGGCGATGAAACAAACGTTTACCGAAGATTCTATCGCCAAATAGTATTGCAAGATTATTCGTGGAGGTGAAGTAATCGCCCAGTACACGCAACCTCGCCACTTTAGCTGTGACTCGAACTCGTTTATGCTGGGAGTATCTCCCTCTCCGTATACGTCCGTGTATTTGCTCATCTTACTCTCCTTATAATCCCAACTAAACATTAGGTATGAGATATAACCCGTTCCAGTTTTTAGCGTGTTATACTCCCTAAAATATCCTTGCTCAATAGCCCAAAGCAACAATGGTCTAGTATCCACGTATGGCATAGGCAATCGATCCTCATCCGTGGGCATTCCTGCGAAATCGCTAATAAGGTCATCCCGTACACCGGATCCGATCTTGACGATGCTCTTGTCAAGCACAACGTCTCGTATGGCCTTTGGCAACATTCTAGCTTCTATGCTACAAGCCAGGTCCATGGATTTAACTATCCGTTTTATCATCGCCTGTCTTTGCGTCATTCCTTCCGGCATAGGCATCTTTCTGTTGCTCCTCTGTCGGCTGAAGACATGTAACACGCCATCTGGTGCTCGAATCTGTATGGTCTTCGAAGTGAGGCTTTGCTGATGGCTTCGTCCTTCATTATCGTAAAATATATAACCATTCTCCTTCAGAGATCGGCTAGTCGCATCCCAATCGTCGAGTAAATCGTCGGTAGGGTTCCAAATTCTCCCAATTGACTTTTCATCATCGAAACTAATAGGTTTACCGGTCCAATTGGTCGCAATATTGGTGTCGGTTTCAAACGTTCCGACTCCAATCCATAATCGAATCGTTTTCGTCAGATATCCTCGCAAGATACAAGGTGCGATATCCGTCCCCGCGCGATCCACTTCCTTAAAGTCTGTAATATGTGGAGGCACATTGCGTACGATTTTCTGAACTATCGTTCTACGCAACTCGGCTGACTCTAACACATCACCAAAGGTAACCGATAGGAGGAAATCCAGGTTCAAAATGATCTCCGGGTGTTCAACTATAGGAATCTCATAAGTTGTCTCCTCTCGGGTCGGTATACTAATAGGAAAGCTGGTTGGTCTCGCGACCGGTACTATCGCTTTAGTAGGATGGGGCTGAGGTTCTCGCGTCATCTCGACATGAGGTATCTGTAGTCTCTGCGACAAACGCTGAGCAAATGTGATACTATAGAAGAGCTTGGGTGTCATCTCCTTAGGTTCGGTTTGATCTTGGGATATCCAGTAAAATGGTAGGCTCGCGAGCCTTCCGCCGAACTCCTCGATCTCGCTTTTCTCGTACGCCTTGTATGCCCTGTAGAGGCTCAAAGCTTCCCATTTTTCTTGCGTCGACTTATTAGACTCGTCCACTACCATATTGTAGACGTCTGGTTCGACTAATTTGGGTTCGTAAATAACGATCTCACCCGCGTTCGGTCCACTCATCTTGAACGAATGGTACGGTACGCCTTCTTGGTAACGCAGACTTTTGTGGTATGAGCATCGCGCTAATATCGGCTCGGGGTTCTCCGAGTTCAATCGCATAGGAATCGCGTTGTCTTGCTCGCGCATACATGCTCCACATTTGTAAAACAGTTTGTATATAGAGAACGCGTCCTTTGTCTCTGAATCCGCTCCTCGAGCGCGTCTATAAAGATGCATTCCATCAAATTCGTCCCTAGCTGCAGGCAAGGGTTCGTTCACCGTCAAATATTGCAGCGTATGATATAATCGGCGTATCTCCGTGTCTGGATCCTCGCAAATGTCACTGGCGTCGCATAACGCATCGTAAGGATACAACGCATTGAACTCTGTGCGTAATTCCTCCGCTCTTTTGTTATAAGCATCCAATCGCTGTTTTGTAACATTCGGGTCCGCCTTGGATTTAGCGAGCTTGGCTGTACTCCTAGCCATACTCTCCACTCCAAACACGCTAAAGTTTTTAGCTCCATAACGATTAAACGGCGCCTAGTGCTCCTGTTCCTGGGTAAACCCCTGACGTAACTCCTTATAAATCTTCTCCGCCATTGTATACGCGTATATATGGTTACATATCGTTACGTTTCTACTAGATGAAGCACAAATAGAGGTTAGATGTGAGGTGACTTAGAGTTTGTTGGCTTTTGGCTCAACTTTTCGGATTCGCGTGATTTCGCATTGGCTCCTAATCCAAAAAATTGTGCCGATAAAAAACGATTTCCGGGTAAACTAGCCGCGAGTCTAAAAAACTCACCTTTTAATTTCCCAAACTACATTCCCAAAGAAATAATGCAGTCGAGAATTAGTTTGGTCTAAATAATAGTAGACACGACTACGTAGAACAAGGCCGATTTTCTTTTCCAAAAAAATTTATCGGTAGGCTCGCAAGCCTTCCATCTGCTCTTGTCCTCCCCAATTTTAATTTTTATCTAGCTGTATTCTAGAATTCGCATTCACTGGAGAATCATTTTTCTTAAATTTAAATCCAACTAAATGGATTTGTCTAATAATTTTTGAAAAATTGTCTCACTTGTGGGTTCCAAGTGGAATTCCATTCCTACTGTACACACAATCCCGCTCCTATGTGATACATAAGGGTACTACCGTCCATGTTCACATATAAAGACAATGGTTGAAATAGAGGGCAAATAATACTTCTGCCATATTTCCCAGAATTTATTTGCAAGTAGCTGAGTGATTTTCCAATCTTTGTTGCCGTATCCGTCGCTATTAACGGGTACCGAAATGGGCAACAATGTCGTTGGCGCCTGCATAAGCAGGTGCGCTGGTGTCAAGGCAAATTGTGCGTCGTTATTGTCTGGGATCAAAGCGATCGGTCGAGTGTTCAAAATCGCTTCGATTTCTATTAACAACGTCGTCAGTTGGTTGTCTGTCAAAATGTGTTGCGTCGGTATTACTTTAGCCATAGCTGGTTTGATTGAGCCAATCAGCCTTTTCCAAACGCCGCCTCTCCACGGACTGTCTGGAGTGTTGAAGTTCCAAACAATACGATGAGGACGTAGTTCCTTGGAAATCTGGTTTTGGTCCAACTTTCTTAAAGCTCTGGTTATTTCGTTCCGTGCACCCACAAAGTTTGTCCCTTGGTCACAATAAATGGATTTGACCAATCCACGTCTAGCGATAAATTGCCGTAAGGCTAGGATAAAGGCATTGGTGGTCAAATCTGTCACACGCTCAATATGGACAGCTCTGCTGGCCATGCAAATGAAGATTAATCCCCAACGTTTTACCTGTACCCTTCCGCGTTTCGCGATTATAGGTCCAAAACAGTCTATCCCTGTCTCAGTGAAAGGGGGTCTAAACGCCTGTAATCTTGCAAGTGGTAGTTCACTCATTTCTTGGTGTCCTATCCTCGCGTGCACCTTCTTACAAATCATACAGTTCCGTGTTACCGAACTCAGTGCCTTGCTAAGCCTAATCAGTACAAACCTCGATCATAAGTGTGATAGGCAGTGATGTCTACCCACGTGTTTGAGTTGTACATGTGCGTCCAGTATCATAGCGCGCTGTAACTCATGGTGTTGCGGTATGATGATAGGATACCTAAAGTCTAGTGCAAAGTCAATGTTCTGGAGTCTGGACTTGTGACAAAGTAAGCCCCTATAAATAATCGGACTCCAACTCAAAATCGGTGAAGACTTGATCTGTTTACCTTGATTGATCGCTGTGAACTCTCGTGCGAAATATCGCAATTGATAATGTCTTATAATATCAACTTCACAATGACCAACTTCCTCTAAGGTAAGTCTTCTAGGAAAGTCGCGTTTGCCTCTGGCATATTGTCTCAAACGTTTGAGCCATGCTAACTTGCGGCACGCGTCAGTCCATGATCTAGTTAGGTTTACTATCCTGTCAATGTAAGTGTTAGTGACGTCATCAGGTAAGGTATAGTCATAATGTGGATACTTGTTTGGACTTGGTAGGCCCACGGGCCTTCCGGTAGGTTTGTCTGAGTCCCCAAGTATGTCAATCTCCACGGTCTTACCTTTACTGTCCGCACCTAGTGAATCGACTGGCAGTAACGGTTTCAACTCTACAATGTTAGTGTGTTCCTGTGAGTCTGTAAGTTTCCTAACCTTAGTCACACGCTTAACTGTAGGTGGTAAGTCAAGTATTTTCTTTGAGCGGAGTGTGATTGCTATGGCCACACCTTTGTCGTCCAAAGAAGTCAAATTCGGTAAGTTTTTAATAGTCCGCTCCAATGGGTCTTCTACTGGAGTGTCTAGTAGACAGTCTGGTGAAATGTCTAGTAGACAGTCTGGTGAGACATAGCGCGGAACATCCGGCGAAATGTCCTGTCGTCGGTCCCAAAGAAAGTCAAGCGTAGTTTCTGTCAGAAAGTCTGGTCTAAAGTCTGGTGGGACAGTCTGTTGAGATGTCTGGTGGAAAGGCTGGTGAGACGTCCGGTAGACAATCCGTCGAGAGTTCCATAAAACAATCTGGTGAATAATCCGGAGAACAATCTGGTGTCGCTTCTGGTGAATAATCTGGCGAGTAATCTCCTCGATCTATCGCTCCCACACTTCCTTCCTCGATTTGCTTCTGTATCCCGCGATATCGAGCTTCCATGCGATCCAGGGCAGACAAGTCGTGTCCAGCTCGCGATCTTATAGATCTATCTCTCGCGTCGAGTTCGAGGTCCGCCTGCGCGTTCGCTGCCTCGCGCTATCTACGATTTAGTTTGAATTATAGTTGAATCTCCCTTTCGCGTCGATCTGCTACTTGTTGTTATGCCGCTAACTCCGCTTCTTGTATAGCTAGCGTTAATTTGTCTCACTTCCAACTTGGCGCCTGCGTCAGATGCCGCTTTCTTCCGAGCTAACTCCGCTGCGTTTACTGTCGCAACTCGTGCTAATTCGTCGGCTGCAGCTTCTTGTGTCAAATCTTCCTCCAGTCTTCTTAGTTCCAAGGCTTCGAATTCTGCTTGCGCTTTGAGTTGCACAATCCTTGCCTCGTCTTCTCTTTGTTATTTCTCTCCCTCGATGGCAATCTGTGCCATCTGCCGTTACGCTTCTTCCTCGACAACTTGTTGTCGGTGTGCAACTTCCTGTTGTTGTCGAGTAATTACAGATGCTGTTCTACTAACGTTGCCAACGTCGCTCCGCATGCTAACGAATGATCTATCCAGTGGTGGATTTTGGTAGGTTCGCGAGCCTTCCGTAGTAAGAACTTCCGTCGTCCCTCGCAGTTCGACTTCCGGTTCTTCGGTACGCCGTTTCTACGAAGAAAATTGGTGAGCGTCTCTAACCTCCTGTCCAGGCAGTATAGTTCTTCTTCCTCTTCGGGTTGTAACAACGCGTCCGAAACTGACTCACCTAGCAGTTGGTCGAACTGCTCCTGTTGAGCCAATCTTATTACTGACTTAAACTGGATAAGGCTTTCCCTCACACTTACCAACTTATCTATTATCTTTACCTGAGTAAAGTTGTCGCCACACAACTCTGCAAGTTCGTGTAAACCTTTAAGTTTATCTACGGAGGCATGTACCCTACTTTCTATCCTTACCTGTAAGGTGTAGAACTCGTATCTCGACATCGGGGCGGTTAACTCGCGTAAAACGCGAAAACCTTCTCCGAGGTTTCGAGTAATCTGGGCCATGTGTCCTCCTATACTTCTAATGACATTTTCTTGGCTTCCCGCCAAGCTTACCATGTCTGGTTCCCGTGACCTGGTCTGCGGGACTGTAAGGAAATCCTCGATCCTGCCGTCGCCATGCATTGTGGCTTCCGGTATTTCCATTCGGGGTACCGGCGACACATGCGGTGTGACATCGGTGGAATCTCGGGTTCTCCTTCTCGGTTCGTCTACTGTTGATCTGTCTGGGTCGCACGAGTCATAGTCGGTAGGTGGGTATCGAGTCAAATGTGGTGTGTCACTCATGTCTTATTATATACGTCAAGTACAGGTAATAAAATGTCAAAGTATCAGAATGTCGAAATGTCAAACTTACCTTGGTATATATAGTATATATATACCCTAACCGGTACAAATAAATCAACAAAGTCAGAATGTCGAAATGTCAAAATGTCGAAATGTCCAAATGTCAAATTACCTTGATATATATATATATCATATATATACCCTAACCGGTACAAATAAAACTAACAAAGTATATAATAAAATATGTAATAATCTAGCCTACCGGCTAAATTTGTACGAATAAGTGAGATAACGGTACATGTTACCAAAATGTAGATCAACAAGTACAAATAATAGGCAAAACAGCAACGTCTAATGGGAAATAAGTACCAACAACACTACTAATTAGACAGTGAAACCAACAAATTTTGAGTACTACTGTGCTTTTAAGTTTGAATGACACGAGTCGTAAAACTTACGCTCCTTTGATCTTCCAGTCGTGCAAATTCCCAAATACAAACCGGACGTGGGTCGTTCCGTTTTTCGGCGTCGCGGACGAATTTTGTGTCTCCCAAACTTTGCGAAAATCGGTCTAATCCTCGAAGCGGTCCAGAAATTAGTCCTGAAAAGTCGAAGGTGAGAGTTTTACTTCTACTCTACGAAAAATCTTCCTAGGTACCGATACAACTTGGTCTTTAAACCCTATGTACCTTTTCAAGTACCGAAAAGTAACACCGCACACACACTAACTATTGCTACAAACAAACTATTAGCTAGTCAAATATTAAATACGAAACTACTAGCTACCCTAAAGCCTACTGAAGCAGGGGACGTTCTACAAATTACTAATTTTACTAATTTTAAATTGTAAATATCTCCTACCTTTACAATAGCTAACAATATATTTATATCTCACTTTAGGTAAGATATATCTACCATTTGCAAATTACAATTGGCAAAATAAACAATAAATATACCTCACTTTGAGATCCTCTATCGTAAGGGCTATCCTACGGCCTACAAATCTACTAGTATGAAGCTATAGAATATCTCTAACCGTAAAGTCCAGTAGTATACCGCTTACCAGATCCTAGTAACGATGTATCTTACCGTAAGATCTCGTAATGAAACGGGCTCGTACAGTATCTGACAACAAATCCCAGTCCAGGGTATCTAAACAAACAGATACAATACACAAACGACTACTGGCGAGGAGCAGAGCCTAGTGTCTATTCTATGTACGTGAGCGGGTCTAATGCCTACGAACTACACAAAAGGAAACCTGTCCTCTAACCGGTATGGCAGATGTACAGTTATAGTAACAGACCAAACTCACGGGAAAACAATCCCCACGCAGCGAATCCTAACTATCGCTGACAGTCCTAAATACCGTAACTTGCCACGGTGTGATTTATATGGTTTATATACGAGCTAGTGGGTTAACAGACCTAGAGTAACAATACTGATCCCCCTGTACGAAATCAGTCTAAAGAGGGTCGTGCCTAATGTAACAATACCGCTGCTCTGACAAAACAACAGTTTAATACCGAAATAAATACTCCTTCTTGCCGTAACTAAATATCAGATCCTAAAATTACAAAATACCAACAGTGAGTTATATATATATTCTGCCTAATGTAATCTAAAGTGCGCTATCTAGTAGAACTCTAAGGGTAAATATGTTTTAGGGCGTGTGTGTGTGGGTGTGTTACAATAAAACAATTTTGGTGTATATCATTTTACTAGGTTTTATTGATTTTCTGACCAAAACAATACCGTGCGCTAGCTACGAAAATAAGCTAGTCGCGTTTTGTAGAACTTTATACTTACAAATGACGTCAAAGCTCTCTCCTTCCTATCCACAACTCAACCGGGCAACCACGGTGTCAGTAACTACACCCGTGATCGGCACAAATACCAGATTCTGGTTGTAAGATAAGAAATAGGGGTTAATTGCTACCATACGTTAGCTGATCTGGTATACAAATTTGATTCTAGAACTTTGTTGCCGCGGTGGTTAGCAGCAATACCTATCAGTACGTGGCAAGGTGCGGTAGGATATTAATAAACCTCCCTAGGCCAAGCGGTGTGCCGGTAGCAGAAATACTCCTTGCCTGATCAAATAACTAAGGTTCAGACAGGGGGTGGGGGGTACTAATGTATATTCTACAAAGCGAACCGGTACCAAACGGTCAGTAGTACGAATCACTAAATTATGGAACATATGCTGTCCGTACCTAATGTGTACTCGCATACTTACGAACGGCAATAACTCGCACCTGTGAGGTATACAGGTTAACCCAGGGATTTGTAGTACTGAGGGGGGGGGGGGGTTCTGTCAGAATATAATTATTTGATCCTAAATTTTGCGGCATCCCAGAAAGGCGTCACGCTTACCCTGATCTATAGGTCTTACGTTGGGCAAGGGCGTCAAACAAAGTCTTACCTTCCTCGGAAATCGGGTGCTGCATGGCAAAGGTGGAGTATTTCGAAGGGCGAAGGGGGTGCGCGGTCTAATCTAATGTGGGCGCTAGCGTGTTGTGGACATCATTCCCTGCGTTGCTGACGGCCTAACGGTCTAGGTGGCCATCTTCCCAATGCTTGGCTGTCCCAAAGGTGGACGTTTGGAAATATACATGATCAAGGCCTTTGATTCAGTCTCTCGCTCACGTATGTTCAGCATACTTTCATTATATGGGATTCCTGATGAAATTATTGCAGCAATCAGATCAGTATACGATGGTTCGACAACATTTGTGTCTACTGTTGACGGTGACACAGAACAATTTGAAGTGTTATGGGGCGTCCTCCAAGGAGACACACTTGCACCATTCTTGTTCATTATTGTGGTTGACTATGTTCTACGCATGTCCTTAGATCATCATAATGATGATGGGGTGATGATAACTCCACCTACTGGCTCCAGAAGTCGAGGAAATCCTGCCAAGTACCTAACTGATCTAGACTTTGCTGATGACTTAGGAGTACTCTCAGAATCATTAGAGGGAGCCCAGCGGCTCCTCAGCTCATTAGAACATGCTGCTTCTAGTGTTGGTCTTTTTATTAACTCCAGAAAGACCAAAATTCTGACTGTTAACTTTGAAAGTCCTCAGCAAGTCTCTGATCGGATGAGCATAAGCTCAAAGGATGGTATGCTTGAGCATGTGGACGACTTCTGTTACCTGGGATCATGGATCCGGAAGTCAGGTGAGGACCTTCGAATACGTAAGGGAAAGGCATGGGCAGCCTTGAATAGGCTTTCCAGGATTTGGAAGTCACCTAGAATTAATCGGAAACTTAAGGTCCGATTATTTAGAGCAGCAGTAGTTCCAGTACTCCTCTACGGGAGTCCATGCTGGGCTCTAACTGCTGAGGACACCAAATCTCTGGATGGCACATTCACAAGAATGCTACGCCGGGTACATTGTGTCAAGTACAAGGCACACATCTCCAACCAGACACTATATAACATTGGAGGTGTCTCATTGGTTCCCCCAAGCTTGACACTAGAACAAAATCGCCTCCGCTTTGCAGGACATTGCTTTCGCCGTGAGGACCAGCCAGTGCATAATCTTGTACTTTGGCAGCCTCATGGAGTGAATAAGCATGGTGGACAGCCCATGACTTTCTTGAGACGCATCTTAAAGGACACTGGCCTTAAAGATGCGGATGATCTAGCAAATGTCATGGGTGATAGGGAGTTGTGGCGGTGCAATTTTGTTGACAAGCCGGCACAGCATTCTTAAAAATGCAGCTGCAATGCAGCATGCCGATCCTAGTAGTACATGTTCAGAAGTTTACAGTATATTTACAGTTTACAAAGATTTGTCAAACAGATTTATAACAAAACAATACTAGAGTAATCCAACAAGTGACAACTAAAGTATAACGAAGTTATACGCAAATGATTAGTGTGACAAGTGAAGAGATTAGTAAGCAAGTGATAACCGAAGGCAAACCAGCCCTTTATATACTAAATCTGGGACATAGAATCAGCTAGAACCTTCCAGAGCATTCCATGGCCTCACATTGGAGCAATAAGATGTTCTATGCCCTATGATTGGCCCAACTCATCGTTCCATGTGTTGTACGCACCTCATTGGTTTATCAAATTGTACCAAATGAAAATAAATTGCCCCAAAATGCAAATTTTCCAACTGGGATTCGAACTCGTAACCTATCTGTAATGCAACCAACGCCTTAACCATCTGACCACTACGCCATGAGATTAACTATGGGTTTTATGTGTTTTATAAGTTTAACCCATAGAGGACTATCTTGATTTTTATTCAGAAAGGAATGGTACTTGGAAACATGTTTTGCCTTCTCTTTGGACTGCAAAACAAACTTGTCATGACATCCTGTTGCTTGAACTCGGTCGCCCGTCTCCAAAGGCGGTTATCCTTAATAGACAGTGGAAATTCCTACAGAAAATTTCTTCCAATCCGGAAAGACACTCGCCTGTTATTTTCGCCTTAGGTCTTGTCCGACAAGCTGGTACCACTATGGGAAGAGCCGTGGATTCCATTCTGAATAACCCCGAATCCTGCAGTTTAAACTTCTATAGTGATAAACTAAGGAACGATGTTTTAATTAGTACCTCAACCCGTCGAGTTATCTACACTCAAATGAACCCGGATTTCACTACTCTACCTTGTTATATATCCAGAGAAGCTCTGGCCGAGCGCAAACGTGTAGCTCTAACTCGTTTTCGTTTGATGTCCACCCATTTAGCGGTTGAAACAGGGCGTTGGTCCAGAATTCCCCCCGATAATAGACGCTGTAAATGCGGGAGTATACAAACAGAGATACACGTGATCCGAGACTGTCCGCTTTTGGATGAGCTTCGTTCGGCTCACCCGTCCCTTAATTTCAACTCTTTTACGACCTTTTTTTATTCCAACCGCTTGGAGGAGTGCGGTTCATTCTTAGTTAGATGCTTGAACACACTTGAAATAATTTAAAACATATCTCCGTGTAATTAACTTATTAAATTATTTATTTGTATATATATATATATATATATATATTAGGTAGTATTAATCATACTTAAATACGCGTTTGAGCCTTTGTTTAAATATTATTTTCTTGGACGATTGTTGCGACTCATAGCCCACTGCCCAATTTCACACAAATTAATTAAAGCTTATATTTGTCCCGGTATTTTGCCTGTCGGTTAATGTACCGTCATTTTAATATTATCCGTCCATTTGGCTATTGTTTTGTTTGTTTTTGTTACATTGTTTTCCGTTGTTACGTCTCTTCTTGTCAGTTGCTTGTGGCTATTTACTGGTAATTTTTATCGTCAATAAACTTAATAATAAAATAATAATATTAATATGAATAGGCATATTACATTACTGTAACTTAATCAAAATGCGTCGGATTTTAGAAAGTTTTTACGTTAAACTACAAATGCTATCTTATAGTGAAATAATCCATCAGTGATGTTATTATTATTTTATATTTTTAATATCTAATGTCAGTTCAGGTGGGTTTTCTTCTGAAAACCTTCCATCTCCATACAGCATGATGGAGGTGCCATCTTTGGTTGCCTAGATCCTATTTTACTAAGGACATAATCTGGTTCTGTGATTAGGACCACCTTCGTTCTGGGATAGGGACGCCATTGGTCCTTAATGTATGTATATGGCCTGGCCAGGCCTATGGTGATCTACCAATGGCTTGTCAGGAGTAGAGTGCTCTCATCTCCAATTTGAGTGCACTCCACTGCTTCCTAAACCTGGCAGCAGGTGTACAGGACATGGCCCGGCAGATGAGATGCATAGCCAATTATGGTGGGTGAGGTGTTTCAGAGTAGATATGGGCTCCATATCTGGCTCAACTGCGACACCCTCCCTGTGGAATGGAAACCAGGGTGCGGTATTTGCCATGAGAGCTGACTCGTCAAAAAAGCGTCCCCAACCCCCACTATGGATTACATAAGTAATGCGGAAGTCCGGCCACTACTGTAGAAGCCAGTGGAACTACAGGACGCAATAATAAGCCTCACAGGCGTCAGTTATAGGCGCCAATAATTCTGTGAGTCCCTTACCTGATGACCTTTCTTGTCCAAACCCAGGGTAACCAGGGAGGCCAGATTGCGAGGTGGAGAGTGATTCTGGAATTGGAGGCTATTCTCACGTCCCACCCCGACCAACCTGCGGCAAGTAACTTGACTAGCCTCAGCCTCAGTTAATACCCTAACACTCGGGTCCCCAATGCGACAAGGCGAGCTGACTGCCCTGGCAGATAAGCTTCCCATTAGCGCAGTGGGTATTCAAGGTGGTGGTACACAAGTCATATCACATCTATGTGCAGCTGCAATGCAGCTGGCCGATTATAGTAGTAGTATTAATTTTTTAATATGATTATGATCGGAAATGGAAAAAATGAGGAAGCGTGTCGCTATTCAATTATAAAATGCGTTAGTTAATTATCACATACCATGATTATTTATTTTTTAGGAAAAAATGAAAATGTTATAATAAATACAATTCAATTTATTAAAATGGCGGAATTCTCTATTGTTAATGACAATAATGCTACAGCATATGATTATATTTGCGCAAAAGAAAGGAATGCATGGGAACTGGCTCTGAAAATCTTCCTATATGGTTCTGTGTCAGTTGGGGGAATATGTGCCAATATATTGGGTTTGATTGTTATTGCTACAATACCAAAACAGCAACTGAAAATGATTGACGTGATAGCTGGTAATCTTCTAATGTCTGACTTAATCTACGTTACAGGCAGTCCCTTTCTTCTAGCTTCTCTTGTAAAGAAAACGTGGTTGTTTGGTGATTTAGGATGCAGAATAATATTCGCTTTGGATGCGCTAACAATGTCAGCAAGTGTATTTACTTTGGTAAAAATGAGTTTCGAGAGATACCAAGTAATGAACAAGAAACGTCGAGCGAGTTATATCAACAAGCGACATTTAGTTTACATTTGGATTCCGAGTATATTATTCGCATTACCATTCGCCATATTCACCTGGAAATCTTCTACCCCTTGTGGAGAAACATACTGTGGAGGTTCTTGGCCAAATTTTTCGGAAACAATAAATTCGTTTACAGTTTATATTGTTTTCCTCAGCTTTGTTCTCTACATCATCCCCTTGTGTGTCATCGCAGTTGCTTACAGAGCTATGATCAAGAGCATCAATAGCCAGCTTCGATTGGCCCTTGGCAACAATGGGCCGCGGCTTCTGGCTGAGAGTGCAATGGTCAACTCAGAAAATTCTGAGGACACAGCAGAAAGGCCACTGCTCATGGATAAAAGCTCACAGTTAACAACAGAAAGTTCAATAGCACTGGTCAATATCACAACGGACAATCAATCGATCGTCGATGGAGGAAATAGAATAGTCTCTCCTGGAGATACAGATACCCCTGAATCACCCCAACCCTTAATGATCGCATACCCCGGTAAGGATGCCGTTCACCAAGTCCCAACGCCCAGACATGACAAAAGCAAAGCAAGAGATAGCATGCATCGGATAAATATACAAATTACACGAATGGTAATAGCTGTAATCTTGGCGTTTACATTTTGCTACTTACCTTTTTGGACCTGGCAATTATCTTTGCATTTGATCAAAATTCATAAATATATTCAGATACCTGGTGCGACAATGAAGGTAATTCAAATGGTGGTGGTTTTTTCTTCTTATATGAATGCCATAGCGGACCCAGTTCTTTGTTTCATTCTTTGCAGCAAGTATCGTGCAAGATTGAAGTTATTGATGGGATCGATATTTTGCAAACACCAGGAATCAGTGGAACTACCCAGTTTTCAAGGTCCATAGAAATGTAAGATAATGTAATTGTAATGATAGTGCTGTAAAGTGTATAATTGTCAACACGCAACATTTAGGCGTATGTCAATGTTGATAAATGTTCCTGTGCGTCATCCAATGGAAGCAAGATGTCTATATGTCTAGAGAGAAGAACAGAAACAGCATCAATATCCGTAGAAGAGATGTCGTATTCATTTAAAATGTTTGAAAGATGATAACTCGAAGAAAATTATAATGAATTTATTGAATTCACCTTAAGGTTCTCATTTTATATTCAAAGTTGCCTCCATCACGAAATAATATGGCAATTTAATCAAATGGTATGAATAGCTATTTGTGGTTGCTTTAGACATCTATCTTCAAAGGGAGTACTTGCTTTAATGTGAATAAATAGACTTGTGATTATGTCATTATATATAATATATAATATTTTGTATTGTATATTGTAATGTGAGATACCTATATAAATTATGTTGTTATGTGAATGATATCATTAAATTTAATGGTTATTACTGGATATCATCATGGGGGACAGTCTATATACGTTTCTTGAGCCGTCTGTTAAAAATTCATAGTGGATATGGTGTTGTGGTGGCGCAATTTTGTTTATAAGTATTCTTCATAGTATTCATAATGCAGCATGCCGATTATACTTATACATTGATGTCAATGTAAATTCATGAAGTTTTCTGGATTTTATCTTTGACGATGGAATGTTATCTTGTGGAGCACAGTGAAGCCATGATACTTACCTTAAATCCGCCCTCAGTGATTATAAGTACAAAATCGATCAGATGTTACATCATAAGAAGTACAGTAACTGGTACTCAGTCCATGACTGTGAATGTCTCATATTGCAACCTTTCCAAACTGATCTTCATCGTCTTGTCTGCAGAACTAAACTCAGTCTTCGTTCAAACTTGTGCAGAAATTATCTGCACGGCATGAAGCTTTAGGAGGGTATAACTAAGATTTGTATGTACATAACTAATTACCTTAAATGTTAGTGGTAAAGATAAAATTGTTGCGATTGCATCATTTACCAAAAGGTCCAACAAATATTATTCTAGAATAGTCTAAATCATGAATATTATCAATTACTCATAGAAATTATTACTAATAGAGGTTAGTAGCTGTCCTTGTGTGGTAATTGTCCAGGGGTCAATTGTCATGTACCTCCTAAAATTATTCTAACAGGTGCACCATAAATGTTCTTACCCCAAATAAATGTGTTTATTTACAAATCGCACCGATTTTTGCTATAAATTGGCGTTAAACTTTCGGGAATTCATGACATTTTTATAAAATAATGGATAGAGATTGAGGGCATATAATATGTTATTCCTTGGTGTCAAATTTGTCTTTCCACTCCAGTCATCCTTAAATTATCTTCAAAGTTAAACACATACAAATCTCTCTGCCATATCCTCGAATACACAGTTGCCCGTCCCACCATCTATTGAATAAAGTTGTTTTGGAAATATCGTAGGTTTAACTATATTGTTTCTATAAGATATAGTCAGATATTGCATTGTGATAATTATATTTAATCGAATTGTATTGTTGTTATTTGGTGATCTATTTATGTAAATTATTAAGTACTTATGTGAGTACTTACTTGTGTTACTTATATTATACAGCATGTTATTGTCTTATGATGATTATATATTTATTGTAGTTGGTTGTGCTCTCTGGTTTAATCGCCCAGTACTGTTGTCCCCTTAGACTCCCGTTAGATCGCCGTTAGAATAAAGGTATTAAAATGTTAAAAACTTTTAAAAAATGAATAGTAAATAAAAACTAAACCAATGGTGTACCAATTAACAATATTTCCGTTATTAACAATTAACAATATTAACTATTAATAATACTGATAACTTCATAGTCGAACCAATCTTAATTTCATTTTCATTCACATTCATCAATTTAATTATTATAGCTTCACCAGTTACTAGCCAATGAGAGGCCAGGATTTCAAATTACAATGACGTGTCTGTTGTCATATCTCAATCAAGACAAAGGCCTACGTGCGTTAGTTATTATTGCTTACTTTAACCTGCGTTTCAGACATGTCTGGTGTTATAAACTGCAAAAAATAATTTCTGCAATGCAAAGAAATTAAAGCTGTTAATTAAGTGAAAATAGCAAATGTTTGTTTATTTTCTAGTATAAGATTTAAATAATTATACTTAACAATTATACAGAGCTGTATTCCCCATACCCCATTCCGTTATTGTTTTTATTGAGTTCAAGAGATGATTTGCTTTAAGAAATGTGTTTTTAATTGATCTAAACGTAATAACTTATTAAAATTCCCTGTCTCCAGCTGTACTTCCATAGCTCCCTCATTCCTTTGGCATATGCATGCTAGCATAGCTGGGAATTGGTACCAGTCTGTTTAGGCTTTTTCGTTTAGGCTGTTTAGTCAGTTTAGGAACCCTTCGCATAGAAATAGAAATGTAAGATAATGTAATTGCAATGATAGTGCTGTAAAGTGTATAATTGTCAACACGCAACATTTAGGCGTATGTCAATGTTGATAAATGTTCCTGTGCGTCATCCAATGGAAGCAAGATGTCTATATGTCTAGAGAGAAGAACAGAAACAGCATCAATATCCGTAGAAGAGATGTCGTCTTCTTTTAAAATGTTTGAAAGATGATAACTCGAAGAAAATTATAATGAATTTATTGAATACACCTTAAGGTTCTCATTTTATATTCAAAGTTGCCTCCATCAAGAAATAATATGGCAATTTAATCAAATGGTATGAATAGCTATTTGTGGTTGCTTTAGACATCGATCTTCAAAGGGAGTACTTGCTTTAATGTGAATAAATAGACTTGTGATTATGTCATTATATATAATATATAATATGTTGTATTGTATATTGTAATGTGAGATACCTATATAAATTATGTTGTTATGTGAATGATATCATTAAATTTAATGGTTATTACTGGATATCATCATGGGGGACAGTCTATATACGTTTCTTGAGCCGTCTGTTAAGGGACACTGGCCTTAAAGATTCGGCTAATCTCGCAAAATTCATAGTGGATATGGTGTTGTGGTGGCGCAATTTTGTTTATAAGTATTCTTCATAGTATTCATAATGCAGCATGCCGATTATACTTATACATTGATGTCAATGTAAATTCATGAAGTTTTCTGGATTTTATCTTTGACGATGGAATGTTATCTTGTGGAGCACAGTGAAGCCATGATACTTACCTTAAATCCGCCCTCAGTGATTATAAGTACAAAATCGATCAGATGTTACATCATAAGAAGTACAGTAACTGGTACTCAGTCCATGACTGTGAATGTCTCATATTGCAACCTGTCCAAACTGATCTTCATCGTCTTGTCTGCAGAACTAAACTCAGTCTTCGTTCAAACTTGTGCAGAAATCATCTGCACGGCATGAAGCTTTAGGAGGGTATCAACTAAGATTTGTATGTACATAACTAATTACCTTAAATGTTAGTGGTAAAGATAAAATTGTTGCGATTGCATCATTTACCAAAAGGTCCAACAAATATTATTCTAGAATAGTCTAAATCATGAATATTATCAATTACTCATAGAAATTATTACTAATAGAGGTTAGTAGCTGTCCTTGTGTGGTAATTGTCCAGGGGTCAATTGTCATGTACCTCCTAAAATTATTCTAACAGGTGCACCATAAATGTTCTTACCCCAAATAAATGTGTTTATTTACAAATCGCACCGATTTTTGCTATAAATTGGCGTTAAACTTTCGGGAATTCATGACATTTTTATAAAATAATGGATAGAGATTGAGGGCATATAATATGTTATTCCTTGGTGTCAAATTTGTCTTTCCACTCCAGTCATCCTTAAATTATCTTCAAAGTTAAACGCATACAAATCTCTCTGCCATATCCTCGAATACACAGTTGCCCGCCCCACAATCTATTGAATAAAGTTGTTTTGGAAATATCGTAGGTTTAACTATATTGTTTCTATAAGATATAGTCAGATATTGCATTGTGAGAATTATATTTAATCGAATTGTATTGTTGTTATTTGGTGATCTATTTATGTAAAATTATTAAGTACTTATGTGAGAACTTACTTGTGTTACTTATATTATACAGCATGTTATTGTCTTATGATGATTATATATTTATTGTAGTGGGTTATGCTTCTCTTGTTACTTTGTTTTGTGGCAATGCAATGACTTCTTTGTGTGTATACCTGATTTAATTTAATGTGTGATTTGTCATGTGCGTACTTCTTTGAATCTGTTTTAATCATAATTGAGCACTTACAGTTGTCTTACAACAGATTAAGAAAGTAAATCTGAAGTTGAAACAAAAGAAATGTAAGTTTAGTCAGATAGAAATAAAATATCTGGGACATGTTATTTCACAAAATGGGATTAGTCCTGTTCCAGCAATAATATCGAAAAAGTTCTAAATTACCCTGAACCTCGAAATATAAAAGAAGAGTGAATGCTTCTTTTGTGGCAATGCAATGACTTCTTTGTGTGTATACCTGATTTAATTTAATGTGTGATTTGTCATGTGCGTACTTCTTTGAATCTGTTTTAATCATAATTGAGCACTGGAAATAATTATATTCGTCAAGTTCTTATTTGATTAATTCGTTGAGAACAAACAAGGTTCAATTTAACTCTAAAAAATTCATTAACTATAAAGCTTCTGCAAGAATCCAGCTTGCATTTTTGCTTGCTACTTTTTATGTAGGCCTACTTTGTTGAGTTGTGGAGCTTTGGTAGGCGTCAATTACAAAATTGCCCGGTTTCCTCAGGTATACAGACTCGGTCCAGGACGTTTCGGCCCGGAATATTCAGCCTGGACGAAAAGGATGAAAGGCCAAACTGTTTTTTAGTTTATAGACATTTTGGGGGGAAAGTACAGTAAAATAGTGCGAGAATATTTTTTGGGAAAATAAATAACGGTACTTTTAGTACTTTTTCGATATTTATTGCAATTCGTTTGGTGCATTTGCTTCTGAGATACGTACACAGTTAATATATAAAAAGCCAGCAAGCTGGCTATAAGAAGTCCATAGACAAACATAGTGTAGTTGGGTCCCTCTCCATTCATTATTATTATCCTACAGTACAGTACTACAGTTGAAAGCTGACATTATTACTAAAATTCATTCACCTGGAATTAGTAATAAATTCACATTCGCCCATACCTTTACTGAGAAGGCTATCAGCTGTATAAAATATTTAACACACATTGGCAACCTCATTGATTTATACTCAGCCTGTGTAGAAATCCATCACATAAGCCACTTTTCATCATGAACACCAGTTGTTATTGGTGTTATTTTACCATTAAGTCTATGGCACTTTTTGTTTATTTAAATTTTTGCAAAAACTAATGACTGTATTTTTATGAAAATTGCTTTATACACCCATTAAGACCATACACTACACTCAGACAGACAAACAGACACGATTTTCTTACAGTAAGGATATCTGAAGATTTACAAATAAAACATTTGAACGACCCAGTGCTTAGAATTCAATCAGCTGGCCTTTATTACCTTATTTATTAATTTATTAATTACCTTTATGGCCTTATTACTGAACTCTCATTGGTAACTACCGAAACCGGTATTCTTGCGTCTTATTGGCTGTTCTATTCCATAAGCCATTATTTTGTGCCTTTATATAGCCGGTGCCCATCCTACTACTGTAGGCGAAACCTTCATATTAGCTACTTGCGAGTTATTGTAACTATCGGACTCGCAGTGTTTCACCTTGCTGCATGCATTTTAACATCTTGCTGTGTGCATAGTTATTTACTATTGTTGCTCTACTATTGTTGATGAATATACAAGACCAGAGATCAAACCAACTCGATTTCCACACGGTTAGTGCTGACTGCGCCCTGTCTGTAACAGATTCGGTTCATTTTAGTGCGAGTGTGTGCGTCCATAGTACTGCAATATTATTCCCCAACTGGTAAATATCATCTACTAACACTATGTATGCAGTACGAGTGAACTGGGTGCTTACCACGCACCGAGTCGACATAGTGTCCTACCTGTAATATATGTAAGTCACGCGTACATTTACTTGCCAACAACACAACATAAGGGAATGGTTTACACGTAACTATCACCCCCCTTGAAGCAGTTTGTAAGCGCCGAAGCCTTATACTTACAGTAATTGATTCTACATTCAGTTAGATATATATATATTATATGCTCCCAAACTTTCGTGAGTGTTCCTGCTGTGCGGCAGGTACCCCAAGGGCTCCAACAAGAATCCAGCGGACGGATCTGGAGTCTTCTCTCCTCCACTCCGAGATCTCTGAAGGCACGACATCTGCGCAACTTGTGTCCGCTATACCGTCCGCCGTTCTTTTCACAAAACTGGCATCCGTTTAAGTCTGCAGACAATTTCTGTCGCAGCTGCTTGGCTCCAATGGGCGTCAAAACCTTGGAGGTATCCGTCCGGGTCGCATAGGTCACGGCCTTTGCGTTTGTCGGGAGTTGTTTGGTCCGAGTCAGCGCCGCGATCGTGATCCCTTCTGCCGCTATATGATGGTCCGTGTAGTTTGACCATGTCTCCGCTACCACCTCTCGTGAGATCAGCTGGTAGACGTCTGTTAGCTGCAGTAATCCACCAGCCTCTTTGCGCTGATACTCCACCTTACGCCATTCTCGACGCAGTTGATGATGTAGCCGGCCGATAATCCTAATCAGAACAGTCGGCGCGTTGGCGTATTCTAGTTGACCGATAGACCGCCAAGTTCCTTCGTCGGCTAATCGCAGAAGATCTATAGGCTTCGAGATGGATCCGCCTCTACAGAGGTATTTTCTAATGGATTTAGCCATCACTGCATTACCACCGGGAAAATACGCGGTCGTACGCTAGCTCGAAAACGTCCGCAACTCCAATGAAGGTTTCCGCTAACCTTTTCGGCTCACCTGAGAGTAGTTGAAGTAGGTAGTTGAATTTTTCCGTAGAGTTGAAGGCACACATGGCGATTTGAGACTCGACATAGTCCACCAACGTACGCCAATGTTTCGCGTTGCCTGAGAACTTCGGTGGTTGTTGTGCCAGTAATCCATGTCTGGCCGAGAATTTAGCGATCTCGTTGACTAAATCCAACTGTCCAGACGATGTTTAGTGGCACAAAAATAATTTTCATCCTATTTTAGGATCCAGAGACACAGAAATGTGAGGTTCAATTTGGGGGAACTATCCCCCCCCCCCCCCCCCCCCCCCCCCCCTCCCTTAATATTATGTAATTTGGCATAATTTTAATCTCTTGGTCAATAAATAAGGCCTTTTAATTTAACTGTTTTTAATGTGTTAATTCTATAGTAATAATTAAATACCAGCTTGACTGGTGCTGTGCGAATCTACGCGAGACTACACTTATCGGTTGTGGGGCGAGCCACGAAAGTAAGCGATCGTAGCATATAAGGGTACCACTAACTCAATCGGTGTGTCTGTTGTTCTGTTGCTCTGTTGATCTGTTGTGTCCTACTTTAAACGTTAATAACTCAGCCAAATGTTAATTAAATTTAACTAAACTTGGTACACATGCGTAGTCTGGCAAAAGTTTAGAAATTTTCCATGTGGAATTTCCGTGTGCCTTCGAGAAGCTAAGCCTAAGATAATAGCAGTTAATTAGTTAATTAAGTTGATTAGGGTAAAAACAGCATTTTCAACATGCCTCTTAAAGGATATTAATTATTTTCTAGTATACGATTTAAATAATTATACTTAAAAATTATACAACTGTATTCCCCATACCCCATTCCGTTATTGTTTTTATTGAGTTCAAGAGATGATTTGCTTTAAGAAATGTGTTTTTAATTGATCTAAACGTAATAACTTATTAAAATTCCCTGTCTCCAGCTGTACTTCCATAGCTCCCTCATTCCTTTGGCATATGCATGCTAGCATAGCTGGGAATTGATAACTCGAAGAAAATTATAATGAATTTATTGAATACACCTTAAGGTTCTCATTTTATATTCAAAGTTGCCTCCATCAAGAAATAATATGGCAATTTAATCAAATGGTATGAATAGCTATTTGTGGTTGCTTTAGACATCGATCTTCAAAGGGAGTATGTAAAAT
>JAUCBJ010003331.1:0-23219 GCA_032718475.1 Nemertoderma westbladi
CCGAAATAATTAACGGTGAAGGCGTACATACAAAAGGTACAAGAACCGAAATAATTAACGGTGAAGGCATACATACAAAAGGTACAAGAACCGAAATAATTAACGGTAAAGGCGTACATACAAAAGGTACAAGAACCGAAATAATTAACGGTGAAGGCGTACATACAAAAGGTACAAGAACCGAAATAATTAACGGTGAAGGCGTACATACAAAAGGTACAAGAACCGAAATAATTAACGGTGAAGGCATACATACAAAAGGTACAAGAACCGAAATAAATAACGGTGAAGGCGTACATACAAAAGGTACAAGAACCAAAATAATTAACGGTGAAGGCGTACATACAAAAGGTACAAGAACCGAAATAATTTCACAAAAAAAAATTGCGACCAGTCGTCCAGGGGAACGCCACACCCAACCTAAAATAGGCTTTAACACCACACCCCCCCCCCCCCCCCAACTGTAAATCCCCCCCCCCCCCCCCCCCAACTGTAAATAGTGGAAGGGAAATTCAAACTGTACCGTGCTGCAGAATACAATGGATGCCAATATACTACAAACACTAAAGTGACTGACAGATGCCGGTTGCGCCTTTAGCTTTATTACATATTAATAATAATTTCAGCAGCAGCTTGATCTAGTGGTGACATTCATGGGCTTCCAATTAGGAAGACCTGGTTCGATCCCTAGATAGGGCAGCATTGTTTCGGTACAGTGCCTTAATATCTGCAGCCTAGCCCAACACTGGCTTTCATCCTACAGTAGTTGATAAATGGGAACCAAAACCCAAGGCAACTTGGGAAACAGAGGGAAGGGTTTACTATTGAAAATCAGTCATGGTGGTGAACAGGCATTCCTTTAGGAAACAGAGTGGAAGTGTTTACTGTGGAAGATTACCCATGGTGGTGAACAGGCATTCCTTTAGGAAACAGAGTGGAAGTGTTTACTGTGGAAGATTACCCATGGTGGTGGTGAACAGGCATTCCTAGGCTTAAATAATTTTATTTTGGTTTTGTACATCTAATCAATACAACATTACCAGCCCCCTCCCTCCCCCTTCTCATCCCTACAGCAGCACCTCAATATGAAATATTTTCAATATATTTCCCACCTCACCCCCTTTGTACAGCCTTATTATGCAGCCGTATACTTTTTTATATGACAAAATATTATGTGTTCGGAACTTAAATTTTAAATGGATTGTTTTCATGTTAATCGATTATAATACACCTGCTTTCTCACTCGTAACTCAATGACCAAACCGCAAAAATTATGATTCCGGTTACGACCTGCTAGTTAACGAAAGGAAGTTTATACAACAAATATTAATAGAACAAAATTAATTAAATTCATAACAATGGCACTATGATTATCTAAATATTAGTATTAATTGAGATATCTTAACAAAAATAATACATGCGTAGCGTACAGACAAATGCACAAACATTGTTTTCACAATAACTTGAGAGCTGATCTACATACGCCATTATTGTTATTATCGTAGTTGATTGAAAGTGACACCCCCCCCCCCCCATCCCCCTATCACAGTTTGTAAATAAATATAATGAACTAGACTTTCAATTAAATTACTTGTTTATGACAGTGATCCACTGGGAAGGCCCATGAGTCGTAAGTCATTTGTTAAAAAATATAAGAAGCGTCTCACACACACCATACTTCCACCCAAAGTAACCAATCACAATCCTGCACCTGCAGCCTGCCATAAGTTATGAGTCGTAAGTCAAAAGGACTAGGGACATAATAGGGGCTAATAGTAGGGACTAGGGGCATTGTTAATTTTTAATTTTGTCGATTGTGTTCTGTTCCGTTTTTACTTGACCGACCATTTTATACAATAATAGCCGCCGGGGCCTCAAGCCGGTAATTTAATAAAATAATCACTTCCGACTCATGAGTTATAACTTTCCAGTGGAGTGGAGCATGGGCCAAGGAGAAAATATCGAAGGTCATAGCCGAGGGGATTTGCATGACACATTGATTTACACTGTGGAGGTAATATCGTAACAAACATATATATATAAAGGGTTAGGGGGATACAACTGCATATCTAAAGTACTCGATATAAAATATCGAGTATTCTGACAAGATACCGGTTGCGATATTAGTAAACCCAACCCATGGGTCCACGTCATGAGTCAGTGAAACTGAGTCACGTATTATGTCTATAGGTGTACGAAGCGAGCATAAAGATACGACGAGTCCGTATCAATACATTCACTTCTGTTTTATTTAATAATTAATATTTCATTAACACCCCAAACCCAAATGATCAAAATTATTGATATACTTAAGATATTATTATCCAGTCTAAATACGCAACACATACTCGCAATGCAATGAGAAACAATGCAATACAAATGCAATACAAATGCAATATAAACAAACTGTTACTTTTTCGACAGTGGGGTACACTAACATGGCAGTGTACCTCGCAAGTCGGAAAACTTTAGTTTAGCAAAGCATTTTACATGGCTTTCACGAGCTAGCGGTAAGAAAATTGATATAAACAATATATATATTATATATTGTGACGTCATGCACGCGTGACTTTGGAAAGTTGGAAAGAATATAAGATAGATTCTATTAAATAATACGAATAGTGCAATCTAGGAGTACTACGCGAATAGTGTAATCTAGGAGTACTACGCGAATAGTGTAATCTAGGAGTACTACGCGAATAGTGTAATCTAGGAGTACTACGCGAATAGTGCAATCTAGGAGTACTACGCGAATAGTGTAATCTAGGAGTACTACGCGAATAGTGTAATCTAGGAGTACTACGCGAATAGTGTAATCTAGGAGTACTACGCGAATAGTGTAATCTAGGAGTACTACGCGAATAGTGTAATCTAGGAGTACTACGCGAATAGTGCAATCTAGGAGTACTACGCGAATAGTGTAATCTAGGAGTACTACGCGAATAGTGTAATCTAGGAGTACTACGCGAATAGTGTAATCTAGGAGTACTACGCGAATAGTGTAATCTAGGAGTACTACGCGAATAGTGCAATCTAGGAGTACTACGCGAATAGTGTAATCTAGGAGTACTACGCGAATGGTGTAATCTAGGAGTACTACGATAGATATAATAGAGCATCCTAGATGCTTTAAAAAAACACTATGGAGAATATAATTTTATTCCACAATTAATTGATAATATACTTTATTTACGCTGTAACAGAGCGTGACGCTGTAACAGAGCGTGACGCTGTAACAAAGCGTGACGCTGTAACAGAGCGTGACGCTGTAACAGAACGTGACGCTGTAACAGAACGTGACGCTGTAACAAAGCGTGACGCTGTAAGAGAGCGTGACGCTGTAACAGAGCGTGACGCTGTAACAGAGCGTGACGCTGTAACAGAACGTGACGCTGTAACAAAGCGTGACGCTGTAACAGAGCTCGTGACGCTGTAATAGAGCGTGATGCTGTAACAGAACGTGACGCTGTAACAAAGCGTGACGCTGTAAGAGAGCGTGACGCTGTAACAGAGCGTGACGCTGTAACAGAGCGTGACGCTGTAACAGAACGTGACGCTGTAACAAAGCGTGACGCTGTAACAGAGCTCGTGACGCTGTAATAGAGCGTGATGCTGTAACAGAACGTGACGCTGTAACAAAGCGTGACGCTGTAAGAGAGCGTGACGCTGTAACTGAGCGTGACGCTGTAACTGAGCGTGACGCTGTAACTGAGCGTGACGCTGTAACAGAACGTGACGCTGTAACAGAACGTGACGCTGTAACAGAACGTGACGCTGTAACAGAGCGTGACGCTGTAACAGAGCGTGACGCTGTAACAGAGCGTGACGCTGTAAGAGAGCGTGACGCTGTAACAGAGCGTGACGCTGTAACAGAACGTGACGCTGTAACAAAGCGTGACGCTGTAACAGAACGTGACGCTGTAACAAAGCGTGACGCTGTAACAGAGCTCGTGACGCTGTACTAGAGCGTGATGCTGTAACAGAGCGTAATGCTGTAACAGAACGTGACGCTGTAACAAAGCGTGACGCTGTAAGAGAGCGTGACGCTGTAACTGAGCGTGACGCTGTAACTGAGCGTGACGCTGTAACAGAACGTGACGCTGTAACAGAACGTGACGCTGTAACAAAGCGTGACGCTGTAAGAGAGCGTGACGCTGTAACAGAGCGTGACGCTGTAACAGAGCGTGACGCTGTAACAGAACGTGACGCTGTAACAAAGCGTGACGCTGTAACAGAGCTCGTGACGCTGTAATAGAGCGTGATGCTGTAACAGAACGTGACGCTGTAACAAAGCGTGACGCTGTAAGAGAGCGTGACGCTGTAACAGAGCGTGACGCTGTAACAGAGCGTGACGCTGTAACAGAACGTGACGCTGTAACAAAGCGTGACGCTGTAACAGAGCTCGTGACGCTGTAATAGAGCGTGATGCTGTAACAGAACGTGACGCTGTAACAAAGCGTGACGCTGTAAGAGAGCGTGACGCTGTAACAAAGCGTGACGCTGTAAGAGAGCGTGACGCTGTAACAGAGCGTGACGCTGTAACAGAGCGTGACGCTGTAACAGAACGTGACGCTGTAACAAAGCGTGACGCTGTAACAGAGCTCGTGACGCTGTAATAGAGCGTGATGCTGTAACAGAACGTGACGCTGTAACAAAGCGTGACGCTGTAAGAGAGCGTGACGCTGTAACTGAGCGTGACGCTGTAACTGAGCGTGACGCTGTAACAGAACGTGACGCTGTAACAGAACGTGACGCTGTAACAGAACGTGACGCTGTAACAGAGCGTGACGCTGTAACAGAGCGTGACGCTGTAACAGAGCGTGACGCTGTAAGAGAGCGTGACGCTGTAACAGAGCGTGACGCTGTAACAGAACGTGACGCTGTAACAAAGCGTGACGCTGTAACAGAACGTGACGCTGTAACAGAACGTGACGCTGTAACAAAGCGTGACGCTGTAAGAGAGCGTGACGCTGTAACAGAGCGTGACGCTGTAACAGAGCGTGACGCTGTAACAGAACGTGACGCTGTAACAAAGCGTGACGCTGTAACAGAGCTCGTGACGCTGTAATAGAGCGTGATGCTGTAACAGAACGTGACGCTGTAACAAAGCGTGACGCTGTAAGAGAGCGTGACGCTGTAACAAAGCGTGACGCTGTAAGAGAGCGTGACGCTGTAACAGAGCGTGACGCTGTAACAGAGCGTGACGCTGTAACAGAACGTGACGCTGTAACAAAGCGTGACGCTGTAACAGAGCTCGTGACGCTGTAATAGAGCGTGATGCTGTAACAGAACGTGACGCTGTAACAGAGCGTGATGCTGTAACAGAACGTGACGCTGTAACAAAGCGTGACGCTGTAAGAGAGCGTGACGCTGTAACTGAGCGTGACGCTGTAACTGAGCGTGACGCTGTAACAGAACGTGACGCTGTAACAGAACGTGACGCTGTAACAGAACGTGACGCTGTAACAGAGCGTGACGCTGTAACAGAACGTGACGCTGTAACAAAGCGTGACGCTGTAACAGAACGTGACGCTGTAACAAAGCGTGACGCTGTAACAGAGCGTGACGCTGTAACAGAACGTGACGCTGTAACAAAGCGTGACGCTGTAAGAGAGCGTGACGCTGTAACAGAGCGTGACGCTGTAACAGAGCGTGACGCTGTAACAGAACGTGACGCTGTAACAAAGCGTGACGCTGTAACAGAGCTCGTGACGCTGTAATAGAGCGTGATGCTGTAACAGAACGTGACGCTGTAACAAAGCGTGACGCTGTAAGAGAGCGTGACGCTGTAACTGAGCGTGACGCTGTAACTGAGCGTGACGCTGTAACAGAACGTGACGCTGTAACAGAACGTGACGCTGTAACAGAACGTGACGCTGTAACAGAGCGTGACGCTGTAACAGAGCGTGACGCTGTAACAGAGCGTGACGCTGTAAGAGAGCGTGACGCTGTAACAGAGCGTGACGCTGTAACAGAACGTGACGCTGTAACAAAGCGTGACGCTGTAACAGAACGTGACGCTGTAACAAAGCGTGACGCTGTAACAGAGCTCGTGACGCTGTACTAGAGCGTGATGCTGTAACAGAGCGTGATGCTGTAACAGAACGTGACGCTGTAACAAAGCGTGACGCTGTAAGAGAGCGTGACGCTGTAACTGAGCGTGACGCTGTAACTGAGCGTGACGCTGTAACAGAACGTGACGCTGTAACAGAACGTGACGCTGTAACAGAGCGTGACGCTGTAACAGAGCGTGACGCTGTAACAGAGCGTGACGCTGTAACAGAGCGTGACGCTGTAAGAGAGCGTGACGCTGTAACAGAGCGTGACGCTGTAAGAGAGCGTGACGCTGTAACAGAGCGTGACGCTGTAACAGAGCGTGACGCTGTAACAGAGCGTGACGCTGTAACAGAGCGTGACGCTGTAACAGAGCGTGACGCTGTAACAGAACGTGACGCTGTAACAGAGCGTGACGCTGTAACAGAACGTGACGCTGTAACAGAACGTGACGCTGTAACAGAGCGTGACGCTGTAAGAGAGCGTGACGCTGTAACAGAGCGTGACGCTGTAAGAGAGCGTGACGCTGTAACAGAGCGTGACGCTGTAACAGAGCGTGACGCTGTAAGAGAGCGTGACGCTGTAACAGAGCGTGACGCTGTAAGAGAGCGTGACGCTGTAACAGAGCGTGACGCTGTAACAGAGCGTGACGCTGTAACAGAGCGTGACGCTGTAACAGAACGTGACGCTGTAACAGAACGTGACGCTGTAACAGAGCGTGACGCTGTAAGAGAGCGTGACGCTGTAACAGAGCGTGACGCTGTAAGAGAGCGTGACGCTGTAACAGAGCGTGACGCTGTAAGAGAGCGTGACGCTGTAACAGAGCGTGACGCTGTAACAGAGCGTGACGCTGAAACAGAACGTGACGCTATAACAGAGCGTGATGCTGTAAGAGAGCGTGACGCTGTAACAGAACGTGACGCTATAACAGAGCGTGACGCTGTAAGAGAGCGTGACGCTGTAACAGAGCGTGACGCTGTAACAGAGCGTGACGCTGAAACAGAACGTGACGCTATAACAGAGCGTGACGCTGTAACTGAGCGTAACGCTGTAACTGAGCGTAACGCTGTAACTGAGCGTGACGCTGTAACAGAACGTGACGCTGTAACAGAACGTGACGCTGTAACAAAGCGTGACGCTGTAAGAGAGCGTGACGCTGTAACAGAGCGTGACGCTGTAACAGAGCGTGACGCTGAAACAGAACGTGACGCTATAACAGAGCGTGACGCTGTAACTGAGCGTAACGCTGTAACTGAGCGTAACGCTGTAACTGAGCGTGACGCTGTAACTGAGCGTGACGCTGTAACTGAGCGTGACGCTGTAGCTGAGCGTGACGCTGTAACTGAGCATGACGCTGTAACAGAGTGTGACGCTGTAACAGCGCGTGACGCTGTAACAGAGCGTGACGCTGGAACAGAGCGTGACGCTGTAACAGAGCGTGACGCTGTAACAGAGCGTGACGCTGTAACTGAGCGTGACGCTGTAACTGAGCGTGACGCTATAACTGAGCGTGACGCTATAACAGAGCGTGATGCTGTAACTGAGCGTGACGCTGTAACTGAGCGTGACGCTGTAACAGAGCGTGACACTGTAACAGACCGTAACGCTGTAACTGAGCGTAACGATGTAACAGAGCGTGACGCTGTAACAGAGCGTGGTGCTGTAACAGAGCGTGACGCTGTAACAGAGCTCGTGACGCTGTAACTGAGCGTGATGCTGTAACAGAGCGTGATGCTGTAACAGAGCGTGACGCTGTAACTGAGCGTGATGCTGTAACTGAGCGTGACGCTGTAACATAACGTGACGCTGTAACAGAGCGTGATGCTGTAACTGAGCGTGACGCTGTAACAGAGCGTGACACTGTAATAGAGCGTGACACTGTAACTGTGAGTGACGCTGTAACTGAGTGTGACGCTGTGCATGAGCTTGACGCTGTCAAAGAGCGTGACGCTGTAACAGAGCGCGACGCTGTAACTGAGTGCGACGCTGTAACTGAGCGTGACGCTGTAACAGAGCGTGACGCTGTAACTGAGCGTGACGCTGTAACAGAGCGTGACGATGTAATAGAGCGTGATGCTGTAACATAGCGTGACGCTGTAACTGAGCGTGACGCTGTAACAGAGCGTGACCCTGTAACAGACCGTAACGCTGTAACTGAGCGTAACGCTGTAACAGAGCGTGACGCTGTAACTGAGCGTGACGCTGAAACACAGAGCGTGACGCTGTAACTGAGCGTGACGCTGTAACAGAGCGTGACGCTGTAACAGAGCGTGACGCTGTAACTGAGCGTGACGCTGTAACAGAGCGTGATGCTGTAACAGAGCGTGATGCTGTAACAGAGCGTGATGCTGTAACAGAGCGTGATGCTGTAACAGAGCGTGACGCTATAACAGAGCGTGATGCTGTAACTGAGCGTGACGCTGTAACTTAGCGTGACGCTGTAACTTAGCGTGACCCTGTAACAGGCCGTAACGCTGTAACTGAGCGTAACGCTGTAACAGAGCGTGACGCTGTAACATAGCGTGACGCTGTAACTTAGCGTGACGCTGTAACTTAGCGTGACACTTTAACTGAGCGTGACACTGTAACTGAGCGTGACGCTGTAACATAACGTGACGCTGTAACAGAGCGTGATGCTGTAACAGAGCGTGACGCTGTAACTGAGCGTGACACTGTAACTGAGCGTGACGCTGTAACATAACGTGACGCTGTAACAGAGCGTGATGCTGTAACAGAGCGTGACGCTGTAACTGAGCGTGATGCTGTAACTGAGCGTGACACTGTAACTGAGCGTGACGCTGTAACTGAGCGTGACGCTGAAACACAGAGCGTGGCGCTGTAACTGAGCGTGACGCTGTAACAGAGCGTGACGCTGTAACAGAGCGTGACGCTGTAACACAGCGTGACGCTGTAACAGAGCGTGACGCTGTAACAGAGCGTGACGCTGTAACAGAACGTGACGCTGTAACAAAGCGTGACGCTGTAACAGAGCTCGTGACGCTGTAATAGAGCGTGATGCTGTAACAGAACGTGACGCTGTAACAAAGCGTGACGCTGTAAGAGAGCGTGACGCTGTAACTGAGCGTGACGCTGTAACTGAGCGTGACGCTGTAACAGAACGTGACGCTGTAACAGAACGTGACGCTGTAACAGAACGTGACGCTGTAACAGAGCGTGACGCTGTAACAGAGCGTGACGCTGTAACTGAGCGTGACACTGTAACTGAGCGTGACGCTGTAACATAACGTGACGCTGTAACAGAGCGTGATGCTGTAAAAGAGCGTGACGCTGTAACTGAGCGTGATGCTGTAACTGAGCGTGACACTGTAACTGAGCGTGACGCTGTAACTGAGCGTGACGCTGAAACACAGAGCGTGACGCTGTAACTGAGCGTGACGCTGTAACAGAGCGTGACGCTGTAACAGAGCGTGACGCTGTAACAGAGCGTGACGCTGTAACTGAGCGTGACGCTGTAACAGAGCGTGACGCTGTAACAGAGCGTGATGCTGTAACAGAGCGTGACGCTGTAACAGAGCGTGATGCTGTAACTGAGCGTGACGCTGTAACATAACGTGACGCTGTAACAGAGCGTGATGCTGTAACAGAGCGTGATGCTGTAACTGAGCGTGACGCTGTAACAGAGCGTGACCCTGTAACAGGCCGTAACGCTGTAACTGAGCGTAACGCTGTAACAGAGCGTGACGCTGTAACATAGCGTGACGCTGTAACTTAGCGTGACGCTGTAACTTAGCGTGACACTTTAACTGAGCGTGACACTGTAACTGAGCGTGACGCTGTAACATAACGTGACGCTGTAACAGAGCGTGATGCTGTAACAGAGCGTGACGCTGTAACTGAGCGTGACACTGTAACTGAGCGTGACGCTGTAACATAACGTGACGCTGTAACAGAGCGTGATGCTGTAACAGAGCGTGACGCTGTAACTGAGCGTGATGCTGTAACTGAGCGTGACACTGTAACTGAGCGTGACGCTGTAACATAACGTGACGCTGTAACAGAGCGTGATGCTGTAACAGAGCGTGATGCTGTAACAGAGCGTGATGCTGTAACAGAGCGTGACGCTGTAACTGAGCGTGATGCTGTAACTGAGCGTGACGCTGTAACATAACGTGACGCTGTAACAGAGCGTGATGCTGTAACAGAGCGTGATGCTGTAACAGAGCGTGATGCTGTAACAGAGCGTGACGCTGTAACTGAGCGTGACACTGTAACTGAGCGTGACGCTGTAACATAACGTGACGCTGTAACATAACGTGACGCTGTAACATAACGTGACGCTGTAACATAACGTGACGCTGTAACAGATAACTGAAGGAAATATTTAAACTGTGGATTAAAATTGCTCACAAAAATCATTAAAATGACGAATACAATGTGCGAAAAATATAAATTGCATTTGCAGAAAGGCATTTGAAATTGTTTTGCATATTACCGATTGTCTACACAATTCAGTACAGTTTGGAGCATTTATTACACCGGAGTGCTAAGCACCTTTAACGAAGTGCTCACATTGTAGCAAAAGTGCGAGAAAAATATTGAAAACCAAAAATGTTCAAAAATTATTGACTGTGTGTATATATAGCCTATAATATTGAGTTAAAAATAAATATTTACAAATAAATGAAGATAAGTAAGGAAAATTAACTGCTGCGAATAATATTCGCATCACTTTATAGTAAATGTTAAAATCACATTTATTCCAATTATATATTATCTACGAACTCAACTTCCACGAAAAAAAGTGATTTTAGCACAAAACTAACAATCTTAAAGTTAAATATTGTAGGAGGCCCGGACAATGCTGACCAATACAAAATGTTTTTAAAAATGGGTCCGTTTGTCCGGGACTCATTTATCCTGATACTGCTTAGGACTGTAACTTTAATATTCTGTAATGAATCATTATTTTATTTATATTTCATATAACATAATATGTTTGTTTAATCAAAAGTTTTCACGAGACGACTTCCTGTTGTAGTTGTATTGTCTGTAAACAATCCGCTCCGATTGGCTACAATTAATAAACTGTCCCGACATTTATCAACAGTCACAAATCGAGTAGATTTTACAACAAATTTATATTAACCTGCACGTGCCGTGCAGTGCAACTTAATGATTTTACTTTTTTGTGTTTTATTTTGCTTTGCTTTGACAAATAAATTACCCGGCAAGGGGCTCAACTCGTAAATAAATTAATATAAAATATTGTCCAAATTGTCCTGTTTCTAATTGCCCTGGTCCCAGTTGTTCTTTTTATAATATTATTATATATATTATATATTTATATATATATTATATATATTATATAGGCCTACATTATAATATTGTAATACATCACTTTTTAGGAATACATTGTGGGATATAGAAATTCGAACGTCAGCGAAAATTGATTGAACGCCAGACGATAATTTTTTCTACAATATACAAATAGTACTACGGTAGGGGACCAAGAATACACAAAGTCAGCGAAAAAGCAACGTGCGACCAAGAGTGAAAATAGGGTAAACTTTGATCGAACTTTGCGGAACTCCCACTGAGCGAAATTGGCTGTGACAAGATATTAATTTAAGTCTAATATTTATACATGCTGATAAACAAGATAAATTGAATACAAACTAAAAAAATCACTTCTACACCAGAGAAAATATATATATCCTTTTACATAATTAGAATGGGACAGAGCTTGGCTTTTATTATTCGGGTCGAAATTGAAAACTAGGAGGGTTCCTTAGTATTTTAATTTAACTAACTTATTATTATACATAAAATCTACTTAAGTAAATTTATTGGCTAAGAAACTTTCCTGAAAAATCAATAAGGCTTCGTTCGAAAGGTGTTCAAAGTTTATGAATGACTTCGCTAACTAATTAGGTGAATTTATATAGTAAAACGAATAGCAATAATGAAATATAAAAAGATTAAAGCCGAACTAGCAATGAGTCACTGTTAGTGAAAAAATAAACTGTAAACAAATAATACTTTAGCATCGCACATACAACTTAACCCATGCAATGTTGCATACAATAGAGTCCATGCGCTGCACCGTAACCGTAAATTAATTGGTTAAATAAGTTACCTAAATGGTTTTTAAAGTTCGTGTAGCTCATTTCGTCTTGCGAAGATAATTATTGTGTACAATATCATTAAAATTAAGAAATAATTAACCCATACTTTATTCTTAATTGCCAACCAACTGCCCGAATTTAATACTGAGTAAAACAGATAAATAAAAGATTCACAAATTTTGTAAGATATCAATTTAACCTAAAAACTTGCGGATATACACTTTACTCACATTATAGTCATATTCATAATTCAATTTATTAATAACGAAAGGTAATTCCTTATAATTTAATAATAAATATATTTTAACTTTTTCCTAATTTCAAATATATGTTAGGAAAATTTCGCTGATCTTTAACCTAAAAATGATACATATAAATTAATTATCAAATAAGGTTATGTTTATGTTTAATCCCGGTGACCTTGGGGCTGGAGGTGGGAGACTCGATAGAAGAACGGGACGGGGTGACCCGCGGGCTGACTGGGTTCGACTGGGGGGACCCGTCGTCCTCCAGTCTGTCCGTCATCCGAGACAGCTGATTGGATAGACTCCCGATCTCCTGGAGACCGCGCTGGGTTTCCGGGGAAACGGGAGGAACAAACCGGGACGAACCGCCATCTACCTCGGACAAGGACGCGAGATTCCCGGACACCTCCCCGGCCAACCATGGTGGGGGCTCGGACTTCGGACACACGTAGTCCGACTCGTCGAAGAGACTTCTACGCTTGGGACGTCCAAACTTCCGTTTAGGTTTGGCCTTTAGCGTCGGCGTGAGGACGACGTACCCCGGACTCCCCTCCGCACTCCGTTTCATCTTCATCGACGCAGCGCCAACCAACTGAACGAAGTGCGTCGACAGATGGCGTCGCAGTAGCGACTTACCGGCGGGCATCGAGAGTAGCGAGGCGAGAGTCTCCACAGAGAACCTGGGTTCTAGAACCATCAAACCGCCGTGTACGCCGGAACCTCGGAGATTGGGAGCGTATTCGGCGAGATCGATGGAGCGGAGCCAGTCCATAACGCGGTGGTTGGACCAAAGGAGAACGGAGTCAGTGGGGGGAGCAGATCCGATGGTGAGGGGAGTGGTGGGGGGAGCGGTGGGGGGTGCGGGTCCGTTGGTAGGGGGAGCGGGTCCGTTGGTAGGGGGAGCGGGTCCGTTGGTAGGGGGAACGGGTCCGTTGGTGGGAGACCCAGTGGGGTGGGTTGCTCGGGTTGACCCGTCGAGGAGTGCCTCTACGGGTCGCCGCTGGATACACTCGGGGTGGTAGTGATGTAGACGCAGCACCTGTATCCCGCGACGGATGCTGAGCTGATGGATTAGTGGGACGACTTTGAGCCGATGGAGGTCGTCGGTTGCGAGACAGTTGAGAACCCGCGCGTCAACCCTGGCCTCCAGGAATGCGTCTTTGTACTGGGGCAGCCCGATATCGTCCAACCAACCGACCACCCACCCGTGGTCCAACCCGCTCTTCCTGTCCTGAATGTTGTCCATAGCAGCGCGGATCGCTAACACTAACTTTTTCTTGTGCAGATGGTTGCGCATCCCGAGCTCCCGCTCCAGGTCTGCCACCGTGGCCCGCTGCAGCTTCTCCCCCCGGTCCACCCACCGTCGACACTGACTCATGTAGTCCCCCAAGCCGACGTAGTGTATCCACGCGGCCACTCGCTCTCGGTTCCATCTCGCGAACGGAACCGCCCCCTCCCCCCACTCCATCCGGCCTCCCGTTGTGTTCCGCAACACTCCCCCCCTATGGAACCGCCCCCCTAACTCCTCCCCTTCCGATTCCCCCTCATCTCGCAGGTGGTCGCTATTCGATCGCTTCAACTTGCTCAGGACCTTCATGAAGCCGCCCTCTTTCTTTTGCGAACCGGGGCGTTTGGGCACTGCCCCGAGCCGCGGGTCGCCCGCCCCGCTGATGGTGAAGTGGCCCGCCTGCGACTTGGGCCGATGGAAATTGGAGCCGGGTGGCTCGGGAGTCACTTCGTCTCGGTCCACCAGGTTGGGGACGCTGGAACTCCGGTTGTCCTGGCCGGAGACGATCGCCGAGTCCGTCGTGGTGGTGGTGATGGTAACCGCGGTGGCAGTCGCACCGGGGACCGCGGCTGCGGACCCCGGAGTCGGGAACGGAGAGATCCCGAGGCTGCGAGGTGACCCGGAACCACGACTCCTGGGTGAGCCACGACTCCTGGGGCTACCCTCAACCTCCGGGTCCTTCCGCGGCGAACCGTCGTGGAACCCGAACGACGCATCGCGTTCAGCGCACCGCGGGGGCGGGTAGTCGTAGTGGAGGTCGTCGTCAGTGTACGGGGCCATCGACGCCAACGGGTAGCCGGTAGGGGGCGTCACCGACTCGGGACTGCTTGCATCCGCACCGTCGCTAGCGAAGCCGCCCATCAGTAACGGCGTCTGGCTCTTCACCGACTCGTAGAATCGTTTGTACTTCTGATGCGACTTGCGAAGTTCGCTCAGACGTTTCTCTTTGTCCGCGTTGCTGCTCAGCAGAGTTTCCACAGCATTGCGAAGTTTTGCGATATCAGAATCTTTGCTGCGGAGTTCCGCAGACAAATCGGCGATCTGGGCGTTCTGCGATTCGCTTATAAATGAGTCAGTCTGCGATTTATTAAGCAGATCTTGAAGATCACAAATCTCTGTCTGCTGCTCCATAACTTTAACGTTTAGTTTCTGTAAATGATTAATGGCGTCGTCCTTCCTACTAATATCGTATTTGTACTCGGCAATCAGCATTTCTAGTTTTTGGTTTCTCTGCAACTGCGACTGAAGTTCCCATTTGTTTGCCTCGAGTTCTCTTTTTAACTCGTTGTTGTTGCCCTGCGTCTCGGCCGGGTTCACGTCGACACCGCCGGTTAGCCACCGCCGTACGTAGTTGATCTTCTCCGGTGGAACGCAGACCAGCACGCTCCGGTGCGCCTCCGCTCCCTCGAGCGAACCCAACGCCTCGCAGAGTTCGTCCACCCCGCGGAGCACCCGCGAGTAAATGGACGCCGACTTTACCGGGTCGTCGCCATCCGACTCCACCTTTCCAGCTAGAATCCCGTCCATCTGTTCCAACGCGACCGCCAGCATCTGACTGGCGTCCAAAGATTTCCGATCCCCCGTCTCGGGGTGCCAGTAGTTCTCTCCCAATGGCCTCTCGCCATTATGCAAAGAATTCCCATTGGGAATGGGCTTATTCGACATTTCAAAATAATTTAATCAGAATAACATCATCAATCTGTCAATCCAACTGTCCAAAATAAACCCTATCTGCTTTACTGCCTATGCAGAGCTATGTATTAGAGTGATTAAAAAAAACATTTTGAATTTGAACTGGTCTCATGTTAAAATCATTGTCTAACTATTCAAAATTATATTTAGTAAAAAAAAATTCATCACAAACCCATGGGAAATGCTCCCACGAGCATCTGCTTAACTTGTGCTTACCGATAGCGGTAAGCGCCAGTTGGCGCGATATAAATAATCGGCCACAAAACCAAACTTTTGGTTACTTATATATGGCATCTGGGAATTGTTACCCGTAGTTTAATTTGATTGTGAGTGATTTTAGCTTAGGTTTGTTCATTAACATAATAGAACTGAGTAGTAATAAGAAGTACCGGTAACCGGGTCGGAAGTACCGGTCGGAACCAATCGTTATCCTATCTTGGTTACAGGAAAAGGTTTGGAGGAAAGTTGGGCGAAAGATGAACTTGGGGTCTTTTATGGATATTGTCCTCAACGAACTCACTCTTCTACAGGGTCATATCAAACTAATAAAAGCACAGTTTAGTGCAATCAAGGCATGCAAGGAGGCGAAGGCATCCAGAACCACTGACTCTGTGTTGTTACATATCGAGATCGACTGGAGTGAAAACTTTAAAATCCCTCGACACGCTGAAATTCACAGCGCGTATTATACGCAGGAGTCGATTTCCATTCACCCTTTTGTCGTTTGGATTTTGGAAGGGCCCTATAGATGCACCGGCTATATCATACGCTTCTCTGTCTCCAGACCCCAATCGCAAGACTGCTGGTGTCTTGTCTATGCAAGCCTCTACCCATTCTAATCCAAGAAATGGGACAAAGAACTTTATCTTTATCTCAGATTCTCCCACATCGCAATATAGGCAATAGGAACAGATTCATCGTTTCCCTCATTGCAATCATTTAGTTTCATCAATGGTGTTGGTATTCGTTTGATTTCCTTGGAGGATGGGAAGTCTTGCACGGATGGCATTGGTGGTTCAATAAAGCGCACTCTCCGCGAAGTCATTGGCATGAGGAGAGGGTAGATTCACAAACACCTGGTATTAATGAGGATTGTAGCTATGTTGCGATTTCGTAGTTGCACAACTATTTATACCTACACGCTACACCACGGAGGATGTCAACAAGGCTGCTAACCTACTCAAGCCTGCACCAGATAAGATTGTAGGCATTGGTAAGGCGAAGGCCCACGAATTACTTTTCAAAATGTAACAGTTGAGTATATTCCGGAGATAATTCCTGATATCTTATCGCTATCCCCATCTAACTCTTATGGCATTGAGTCGGTATTCGAAGTGCTCTGCTCATCGATACCAGTAGGAGTGATAGTGAGGAGGGTTGTGAAGTGGATACGGGAGATAGTGGTGTAAAAAAGGGTGGGAGAGATGAGTTACACTTACACATAGATGGTGAAAGTGAAAATTCTGAAGACTGTCGCCCGTTGCGTTCATATGTGTTCCGTGGCTTTAACTTTAATAACTAAAATAATAATATTAATACTGATTTGTAAAAACTGATTTGTAGGTTGTAGTGAATGTCTAATACTGGTCTATATGTTGAGGTTCATGTCAGCATGTTCACCCTTCACATTCATGTAAAATATATGTTTAATATAATCTCTTTAATTCGAATCTCTTTGACTATTGAAAATATAATTATAGGCGGGGGATTATTATATATTTACCTAGAAGCTAGAAATATAGGCCTATGTATTACAACCCGGGCGCGGACATATCATTACAGGGCACGGACATAATCAGATAATGATCTATTTACCTAGAAATGTTAAGCATTACAGGCCGGACAAATCATTACAGGGCGGACTCGTTTTAAATGCCAAATAAATTTTTTCAACGGCGCAAAAGTGTTTGGCCTTGATCCCCATGAAATTCCTGACATCAAGAGCTTTCAGAAAATATATGGCTTTACTATATTCTGGAGAGTATTCCATTTGGAGGATTTCCAGAGTTCTGCAGTTGATTGACTACTTAAGGTAGATCTAACTTACAGTATGTAATGTAGAAGTTGAAGTTTTTTATTAACATCGTAGGTCTACATACATAGCAATAATATAAACAGCATATTAAAAACCGGTATATGGAAATTGTACCGTATGTTTTAAAAATAATGCAACCAACAAAAATATTAATTTATAGTACAGTACAATATTAAGGATAGCCGGGTCCGACGAATTTGTACAAAAAAGTACAAAAAAATACAAAATAGTACAATATAGTACAAAAGAATACAAAAGAGTACAATAAAGTGCAAAAATAGTACAAAAGAGTGCAAAAATAGTACAAAAGAGTACAAACGAGTGAGAAACGCTTGCAAAATGTGTATCCAAGTGTAGTTCAAATCGTTTAGAGGGGCGCACATGATGTGCAAAATAAAACAAAGCATTGTCTGATTGTCAGATTGTGGGGCGCGCCATGCATTGCAGCATTGAGCGGGGGCTGATCTAGATGTCTAGCAGTCAGAGAGTAGGCCCCTATCTGCCTATTACAATACAATCTTATGAGTTTTAATGCAGCCTTTTGTGTTCAAAAAAACACAAAAAACGGTCCCAAGCCCGCAAAATTGCAGAGGGAGAACTCAATAAAGTTGAGATAGAGGTGTACGTACATACAGACTGACAGACATACATAGCCTACATAATCTGATAATGTAGCATACAGTCTATCCTTCAGTCCTTCAGTATATGGGTTACTTAAAGACTATGACCTAAATTTTGAGTCACAGATATAGGAGTTTTATCTACCCACTGCAATTGCATTATAATGTATTATACGAACTGTAGCCTATTTCTACTTGTAAGCCAGTCAAAATCTAATCATGCATGAATCAAAGTTCTGTCAATCATTTCGGGTCCTACTAAAAACCGCAATTTACCGCAACTAACCGCAATTTACCGCAACTTACCGCAATTTACCGCAACTAACCGCAATTTACCGCAACTAATTGTCATTTTCAAGCTGCATCATGGTCTCGTGGTGACAACCTTGCGCTTCCACGTAGGAGGCCCTGGTCCCGTATGCTAAGTGATTTTTTTGTGCGCCGAACGCGACGCGGCGCAGAAAAAAATGTGCGCCTGCGCAGTCGAAAACAGTGCAAAATCCGCGTGCGCAGCAGAAAAACTGCGCGAGATTGGCGCGCGCAGCAGAAATTCTGCGCGAGATTGGCGCGCACAGCAGAAATACTGCGCGAAATCTCCTACCACGTACCTGCCTGCCTACTGCTGTACTGGCCTAAAGCACACCAAGCAGCCAAGTAGCAAGTAGGAGGCTTATTATTTCAGTATTTCTTACAGTCTTATCTGTATTGTCATTACCCTGTTACCGGTAGTCAGCAGACTGCCAGGGGTAGCGGGTAGGTCTACTTACCGGTACTGACTTAGTGCTGTAGTGCAAGTCTGAGCCGTGCTATCAATTTTCTGCGCCTGCGCCTGTCAGCCTGTCGCGCCGCGCTCTAAATTTTCTGCACCTGCGCGCTGCGCGGCGCTGCGCTGCGCTCTCAATTTTCTGCGCCTGCTCCAAATTATGGAAAAAATAGTGCGCCGAACGCGTTCGGCGTACATGCCCTACTTAGCAGAATGGGCCCTGGTTCGATCCCTTGACCAGGCAACGCTGTTTTTGCAGTGTTTTAAAAACGACAAAATTTATAATTAATGCTGTAATATGATCAATATAAAACCAAGATATGTTAACATTCAGACATTAGACTGTTAGAGGGTCCTACGAATTAGGCCTACCCCAAAATAGGCAGATAGGACAACAATGTTTAGAAACAGTGAGGGAAAGGAGCAGGTTACAGTGGCAAGTTTTTCTAACCAAAACAATAAACGAGAGTGAAAAACAAGTATTTCGGGGTAGGGTAGGGCTGTAGGGGCCTATTCTGGTTTGGGGTAATTCGTAGGACCGTTTTTAAAACACTGCACAAACAGAAAACAGTGCTGCACTGTCAAGGCAGCAAGGGATCGAACCGGGCACCAGGGCCTCCTAATTGGAAGCCCAGGAATTTCGCCACTGGACCATGCAGCTGCTTGAAAATAACAACTAGTTGCGGTAAATTGCGGTAAGTTGCGGTAAATTGCGGTTTTTAGTAGGACCGATCATTTCATACTGTCATACTGACCACAGAACCAAGGCCGCTAGTGATTGACACTGCAGCACTGCAGCGGCGCATATTTCGGTCCCGTTGCATTTGCTTACAATTAATTATATTTATATACGTAGTGTAGACTACACTACAGCACTACTACACTACAGCACTAGTATACACGTTTTGTATGTGTTTCTCACTCGTTTGTACTCTTTTGTACTATTTTTGCACTCTTTTGTACTATTTTTGCACTTTATTGTACTCTTTTCTGCTTTTGTAATATAGGCCTATTGTACTATTTTGTACTTTTTCGTACAGATTCGTCGGACCGGGGATAGCCCCATGACTGCATGAGGGTCCTACTAATTACCCCAACCTACCACAAACTACCACAATCTCTACCACAATCTACCACAATCTACCCCAATAATTCGATACAGGCATCTAATTAGCACAATAATATTTTACAATGGCATCTAATTCATAATTACCACAATATACAGAACACGAGTGTCTAATTACCACAACACTATACTGCGTCTAATTACCACAATATACAGAATGCAAGTATCTATTTACCACAACACTATACTGCGTCTAATTACCACAATATACAGAACTCAAGTGTCTAATTACCACAATAGGGTACTATACAGCGTCTAATTACCACAATATACAGAACGCGAGTGTCTAATTACCACAACACTATACTGCGTCTAATTACCACAATATACAGAATGCAAGTATCTATTTACCACAACACTATACTGCGTCTAATTACCACAATATACAGAACTCAAGTGTCTAATTACCACAATACTATACAGCGTCTAATTACCACAATATACAGAACGCAAGTGTCTAATTACCACAATACTATACAGCGTCTAATTACCACAATATACAGAACGCGAGTGTCTAATTACCACAACACTATACTGCATCTAATTACCACAATATACAGAACTCAAGTGTCTATTTACCATATGACTATACTGCGTCTAATTACCACAAGACTATACTGCGTCTAATTACCACAATCTATTTACGAACAAGACTACACTGCATCTAATTACCACAATATTATTTTACAATGGCATCTAATTACCACAATATACAGAACGCAAGTGTCTAATTACCACAAGACTATACTGCGTCTAATTACCACAACACTATACTGCGTCTAATTACCACAATTTATTTACGAACAAGACTACACTGCATCTAATTACCACAATATTATTTTACAATGGCATCTAATTACCACAATATACAGAACGCAAGTGTCTAATTACCACAAGACTATACTGCGTCTAATTACCACAACACTATACTGCGTCTAATTACCACAACACTATACTGCGTCTAATTACCACAACACTATACTGCGTCTAATTACCACAATTTATTTACGAACAAGACTACACTGCATCTAATTACCACAATATTATTTTACAATGGCATCTAATTACCACAATATACAGAACGCAAGTGTCTAATTACCACAAGACTATACTGCGTCTAATTACCACAACACTATACTGCGTCTAATTACCACAACACAATACTGCGTCTAATTACCACAATCTATTTACCACAAGACTACACTGCATCTAATTACCACAATATTATTTTACAATGGCATCTAATTACCACAATATACAGAACGCAAGTCTCTAATTACCACAACACTATACTGCGTCTAATTACCACAATATACAGAACGCAAGTGTCTATTTACCACAAGACCACACTGCATCTAATTACCACAATATACAGAATGCAAGAGTGTCTAATTACCACAATATACAGTACGGTAGTTATTAATATTCAGTGTCTAATTACCACAATATACAGTACGGTAGTTATTAATATTCAGTGTCTAATTACCACAATATACAGTACGGTAGTTATTAATATTCATTCAGTGTCTAATTACCGCAAGACTTCACTAACGTCTAATTACCACAATATACAGAACTCAAGTGTCTAATCACGGGTAGGATTAAAAACCCAAACGGACATGTACGGTACCCAAACGAAACCAAACGGTGGAATACGGAGTTATATCAACAGATGTTATAGTTGCCACAACGGGGAAACAATTATACGATTATACGAAAAATAATTACAGTAATGCAGCTTTTTGTGTTTTACATTCATGAAGAACACAAAAAACGGTGCCAAGCCCGTATATATGCAGTGGCTCATCTATCAACCACGCTACTTTACACGTATATGATATACAATGGACATCATTATGTATAAAGTAGCGCTTTATTTATACGGGGGGGGGGGGGGGGGGGGGGCTGAAAGCAATTGGAGAATTTATATCTCGTTTCAATGGTAAAGCATCCAATTAAGGGAGAGGAGCTAGGAGGAGTTATCCTAACCAAAACAATAAACTAATGTCAATCGAACATGGTTAAGGTATTAGTTTTGGAAGTAATCAGTTGTTATTTCTGTAAATATCGTTTGTATCGAAAGACCCCCCTATTTAAAGTACTGTATATTTAGTTATTGAAATAAAAAGTATTTATTGTTGGGTGTTGTAGTTAAAGTTGCCGCCTTCTGGAAACAATCGCCACAACAGATGTTATAGTTACTGTGGTTAATTACTGTATAATATAATATTGCTTAATTAACCTTTTTTTTTACAATTTTTTTTTGGTACACACTGACAGACCCACCGACAGTCTGACCAACCGACCGACCAACAGACTGACCGACAGACTGACCAATCGACCGACAGACTGAGCGACTGACTGAACAGCCAACCGACCAACCGACTGACTGACAGACTAACCAACTGACGTACCGATCCATCAACTGACCGACCTGACCAACAGACTGACCTACAGACTGAATGATAAATTTTCCAATCGACCGACGGACTCACACACAAACTGACCAACCAACCAACCAACAAACTGACCGACAGATTGAATGACAGACTGACCAACCGACTGACAGACAGACTAACCAACTGACCTACCGACCAATCAACCGACCGACAGACTGAACGACTGACTGACCAACTTACCCACCGACAGACCACACCTACCTACACAACACCTACTACCAACCACAAACAACAACAATCACACCCAATCAAACTAACTAATCACACACACCATCCCAAAAACCCCAACCAATCAAACAACACCCACCTCCACAAAAACAACTTCCAACCCATTATAAACACCCCCACCAAACAATTAACCAAAAACACCCAATCTCACCCTACAAACCCAACCCCAAACAATACAAACCATATAACATACCTAAACATTACCCTACACCTACCAACAACCAACCCCCTAAAACCTACACACCAATCATTTATTTCTCAAAACATCAACCTCTACCCCCAAAATCCTCTACCAACCACCCTACCAACATAATCCCAAATACCATACTCTTAACCCCACCAAAATCACAACACTCATCCCACAACACCTCCACCACCCTCAATCAATCCCACCCACCAACAACCCCACAAATCACCATACCCATACTCAACATAACACCCACACCAACACCCCCCCCCAATATCAACCATATATACACCCTACCCAATATCCCCCACACCCCTCTCCCCCCCATCCCCAATCCAATCCCAATCCAAACAAAACCCCCTCAATCAAACCATCTACCACATCTAATCACCCCATCAACACACACAAAACCACCAATAATAACCACCCAACCACC